>CM035839.1:24125254-24384313 GCA_020510985.1 Pholidichthys leucotaenia | reverse complement strand
CAAGCCTTTGTGGTCCTCCAGTGTTCCCAGAAGCACACAAAATACTGACAAAAGGCGTTGTCCTGAAGGAGCTTTTTATTGAAGTGCCAATAAGATTTTGTCCGTTTCCCTAGTGAGTTAAGTAACACCGCAGTGGCCAGGTGATGATCCGTGAAACCGACGGGACTTATGTTACTGTGAAGGATTCCGGGGCCAACGGTTCTAGAAACATATATCCTGTCTAATCTAGCAGCACTGACAACACCGTCAGTGACCCTGACCCAGGTATATTGTCTCGCGGTTGCATTTTTAGACCTCCATGTGTCCACTAAGTCGAACTGCACAGTGAAATTTTCCAAGATTCGAGAAGACTGCAGACGGGGTTCTGCATTAGTGCGATCTACAGTGAAGTCCAAGGTACAGTTGAAATCACCAGCAACAACAAGTTGTTCTTGGTGATAGCGCTGCAATTCAGTAGTCAGTATATTGAAAAAGGCAACCCTTTCAGCAGCGTGGTTTGGCGCGTAAACGTTTACCAGGCAAAACACGGAATCCCCTATTTCGGCCCTAACAAGAAGCAGCCTGCCCCTCACTATCTCCACCACCGATAAAACTTGTGCATTTGCTGATTCCCCAAACAAAATGGCCACTCCTGCACTAAGATTGGTACCGTGACTGAGTGAAAAAGGGCCTTTCCACCACAAGCCCCAGTCCACTTCATCTGCCGAAGTGGTATGAGTTTCCTGCAAAAACAAAATGTTGAGAGTTTTTCATCAGAACAGGTCACTAATGAATCCCCTCTTATGATTGCCCCTCCCACCATTGATGTTTAAGGACCCTAATTTTATTTTCTGCATTAGGCGATAGATGTGAGGAACATCGTGCTGTTGCCATGGAAATCATTCCATCTTCGCGCGCTTGACCTTTTGTCCCCCTGCTGATTTACGCAGGGCTGTGAGGTGCTTCTTCAGGCTGAAGCGTTTTCTGTCATCCAGGAGGTCAACACCAACCTGCTTCTTCAGTACATTAACAGACAGAATGAATTTGTCAGTGTCACTGAAGTAATCAGCGACGTTAACGGCCCTGTTGTTATAGGTTTCATCCAGGAAAGCATTTATTTCTTCCTGTGAATACAAACCCGCGTTTGTACAGCAAGTTGCCCCAATAGACTCAGTTTTAGCAGACACAGCGTCAGAATCACACTCCATTTCCTCGTCAGCACAACTCTTCTGACTATCGGATTCAGCTGGTACGTCAGCTGGCGCAGCTGATCCATCACCAGCCACGTTTTCCGGGGTGGCGCCTACAGCAGGCGACCGGCGTTGTTCCGCGTGCTGCTCTGAAGTGGCAGCAGGCTGCGGAAGCACAGCCGCTGATGTCACACAGCGCGATTCTGACGCAACGTCATTGACTGGTTGGGCGCCATCACCAGTGACGCCCCCAGCTGCAGGCTGCGCTGTAGGCGCCACAGGCAGGCTGTCCACAGACACAGCGGCAGGCTCCGGAGCAGGAGCGGCGGAAGGCCCCGCAACGCCGTCCGCAGCAGTGTCGCGAGCGGAAGCCCCACCGCCGGCTTCAGCCGCGGCTCCACCAGAGCTCCCCGCCCGCTGCCTATGCGGGCAGGCGAAACGTTTATGGCCCACATCCCCACATTCAAAACACTTCATCTGTCCCGAGCTCGCATACACCATATAGAAGCCGTCCCCGTGTTTGACCCGGAAGGACACTTCCAGAGTTTGTGTGGGCGAGTCTAGAAACATGAACACCTGTCGCCTGAGTGATTTCACATGTTTTAACTGGGCTTCCCTGAATCCCAAACTCACGTGTCTAAACGGGCCCGCAAACTTCCCGACTCTGCGGAGCTCCGTCGCCAACTGCTTGTCAGTGATGAAAGGTGGAATACCCGAGACGGTGATAAGCGTTGATGGAACTGATAAGGCGGACACCTGTACAGACATGTCCCCGATTACAATACCGCTCGCAACCAGAGCGTGGGCATTCTCCTCAGCAGCCAGAAACACAACTACAGCTCTATTCATCCTGGACGCATAGCAGATCGCATCATGGCCCACCTGGTCACCCACAGCCATAAGGACCCCCTTCACAGTAACAGTGCTGTCCGGGGGAACGATCCCCACCCCCTGGCGGATAGATGGAGGTGGCATTTCCAAGGTCGCCATCCTCCTCCCCAAAAAACAAAAGTTTAATATGCGGGCAGTGATAGAAAAACAAAAAAAAGTCCAAAAAAACCACGTAGTTCCCTATTTCCGTCCTCCTCCTTCAGCCGGTGGATATATATATATATATATATATATATATATATATATATATATATATATATACATATATATATAGAGAGAGAGTTTTAAAAAATCCCTTTATTCTACAATTCAAAAATGTAAGATTGTGGAGAAGTGTAGGAAAGATGAAGCTGAGTTTATTTCTCAGGTTCAGTTTTATTCACAACACATTCTCCAACATTCAAAAGCAGTAAGAGAGTGTAACCCCCAACATCTGTCCGTTTTATACCCTCGGACATCAAAGCACAAAGTCACATTGTCTTTAAATCCCAAACACAATGCATCCCCCATTCGGCCTTCTCACCTTCACCTAAAATCCCGGTGGTCAGGAAATCCCTCACGGTCATCACTTTGCATACCAAAAGGCCAGCCCTCACATCCTCCTATTACCCCAGGAGGTTCAGACCTTTTGTTCCTCTTGAGACGTGAAGCAACAATAAGCATACAGTGATATACACGTGAGCATATGCAAGGCAATATACATGTGAGCATATGAAACCACATATGTGCACCACATATAACCCCCCCAAACGTCTAAGATGGAACAATATAACCACAGATTGCATGTCATAATAAAATCACTACACATCAGTCCACATGCTGTCTTGGCCGCAATCTTCTGCCATATCTGCTGCAGGCGGGCTTAATCACCTCTGCGGCGTCCTCCTGCTGTGGAGCTGCTGTCTGAGGATTAAAACTGTTAGTCAATCTCTGTGGGTGTTCTGGGGAATGCTCTCTAAGTGGTCTGCCCCGCCAAGGGGCCTTCGCCAACTGCACAGTTTCGTCAGCCATCACAAAAGCGGGTTTGAGCCTGTTTATGCCAATCATTTCTTTTCTGCCCCCCAAATCTAGCAAAAAATGCTTATCACCTGTTTCTAGCACTCTAAATGGTCCATCATAAGGCGTCGCAAGGTTGGACGGTGGGCGTCATGTCTGACAAAAACAAACTCTGCATTTTTTAAAGCCTTAGGCACAAAAACACGCGGAAAACTGTGGTGAACGGGGCCAGGTAGCGTGCTTGGTCCCATGCTGCCCTGTAACCGCTGAGCCGGGAGCACTCTGGCGCTGGATTGTCAGGGAGAAATTCTCCGGGCAGCTGAAGTGGCTGTGTGAAAACTAGCTCCGCTGGGGAGGCGTCTAAATCCTCTTTAGGTGCAGAATGCAACCCCAATAAAACCCATGGTAGTTTGTCCACCCAATTTGCATCCGTAAGCGACGCTCTGAGAGCCGCCTTCAGCGACCTGTGAAAACGTTCGCATAACCCGTTAGCCTGTGGATGATACACGGTCGTGCGGTGGATCATCGCCCCCAGGCTGTGGGCCATCACCGACCAAAGTTCGGAAACAAATTGTGGGCCTCTATCAGACGTAATATCCGACGGGACTCCAAAACGCGCTACTCATGCCGTTAAAAAAGCGCGCGCCACCTCCTCGGCTGTGGTTGACGACAGGGGAACCACTTCCGGCCAGCGCGTGGTGCGGTCAACCATTGTCAGAAGATGTGTGCAGCCTTGCAAGGGCGGTAGGGGGCCAACAAGGTCCACGTGGACATGATCAAATCTTTTAGCTGGGATATGAAACGGCTCCAAGGGAGCTCTCGTGTGTCTATGAACCTTGGCCCGCTGACAAGCCATGCAGGCTGCCGCCCACTCTCTAACTTTCTTGCGCAGGCTCGGCCATACAAATTTCTCTCCTACCATTTTGACCGAAGCACGCACTCCTGGGTGCGCCAGAGAATGGATCGAGTCAAAAACGCGGCGGCGCCACGAGGCCGGAACCACCGGATGGGGTCGCCCGGTGGAAACATCGCAGATTAGGGGGGGGCATACCGTCTTGCAGCACCCTGTTCTCCAGCCTTAACCCTGTTGGTCCAGACTGGAGTGCGCGCACGTCCGCGTCGCCACCCTGCTCCGCGGCCATGGCTGCGTAATCTATCCCTACGCGGACTGGGGCCGCCACGGCACGCGAGAGGCAGTCTGCCACTACTTTAAGTTTACCCGCTACATGCTGGATATCGGTAGTGAACTCCGAAATCGCAGCCAGCTGTCTCTGCTGCCCGCCCAACCAAGGTTCTGAAATCTTGGCCATCGCGAAAGTCAGCGGCTTGTGGTCAACGAATGCGGTGAAACGGCGTCCCTCCAGCCAGAACTGGAAGTGATGAATAGCCAAATGGAGAGCTAACAACTCCCTGTCGAATGCGCTGTATTTTCACTCACTATCGCGCAAAGTCCTGCTGAAAAACGCGAGCGGTTGCCAGGTTCCGGCCACATACTGCTCCACAACCACCCCTACGGCCACATCTGACGCGTCAGTAGTGAGCGCCATGCAGGCCGTTGGGACTGGGTGTGCTTACAACGTAGCGTTTGCCAGGGCTGTTTTGACTTCAGAGAATGCGAGCTCCCGCTCCGGAGACCATTCGATTTTATTTGTGGGGTTTTGTTTTTTAAGTGCAGCGTACAATGGTTGCATGAGCTGCGCCGCGTGAGGGAGGAAACGGTTATAAAAATTCACCATTCCCAAAAACTCCTGTAATGCTTTGACCGTCTGTGGCTGGGGAAAATTTGTCACCGCGCGCACTTTGTCAGGCAGAGGAACCGCTCCTTCGGGAGAGACGCGATGCCCCAAAAAATCAATCTGCGCCACCCCGAACTGACACTTCGCTGGGTTGATTAT
Source organism: Pholidichthys leucotaenia (assembly GCA_020510985.1). Taxonomy (NCBI): domain Eukaryota; kingdom Metazoa; phylum Chordata; class Actinopteri; order Cichliformes; family Pholidichthyidae; genus Pholidichthys; species Pholidichthys leucotaenia. The sequence continues at coordinate 24,379,362 of CM035839.1, read as the reverse complement.
TAGCCCGTGCTCTGCCAACCTCCGGAAAACTGCCGTGAGGTGGTTTTCGTGTTCGTCTTCGGACGCACTGGCTACTAAAATATTGTCCAGGTAGACGAACACGAAGGGGAGATCGCGCAACACCGCGTCCATCATGCGTTGGGAAGTCTGCGCTGCACCTTTAAGCCCAAACGGCATGCGCAAAAACTCAAAAAGCCCGAAAGGAGTTATTACCGCTGTTTTGGGTATGTCCTCAGCGTGCACTGGGACCTGGTGATAACTGCGTACCAAGTCTATCTTAGAAAAAACGCGCGCCCCCGCCAAATGAACTGCAAAATCTTGGATATTTTTTTTTTTTTTTTTTTTTTTTTGTTACTTAGTTGTACCCGTAGGTAGATTTGGTTTGCAGTCTGGTGACAAGCCACCGGCTGCCGGTTGCTGCGTGCGCGAGCGCCCTAAACCTACATGTTTTTGGTATGCAGGAGGAAACCGGAGAAATCCCGGAGTAAACCCGCGCAACACGGGGAGAACATGCAAACTCCACACAGCTCACTGTTGGTCGGGGGCTGGGATCGAACCCACGATCTCACGATCCCCGCGATCCCCCGGCCGAGGGTAAACTGTGCTGCCACAGTGCTAAACCACTGCGCCACCGTGCAGCCTATGTGTGATATGTGGGATTGGGTAGCGGTTGTGTGCTGTAGCATTGTTTAGTCTGCGAAAATCACCGCAAGGCTGCCACGAGCCATCAGCTTTAGGGACCATGTGAAGCGGTGAAGCCCATGGGCTCTTTGAACGTCTGATGATGCCCAATTTTTCCAGGTTGGCGAACTCCTCGAGTGCTATGGTCAGTTTAGCTGAATCCAAGCGCCGAGCTTTTGCCAAAACGGGCGGTCCGGTGGTAGTAATAAAATGCTCCACCCCGTGTTTAGCCACGGTCGCCGAAAACGTTGGAACCGTGAGTGCTGGAAACTGAGTGAGGAGTGTGTGGAACTTATCACCTGCAGCTGTGACGTTGGCTTGTGCTGTTGGCGGGGCCACTCGCGCTGTACAGGGAATAGAATAAAAAGAGAGTGCATTAGCCAGGCGTCTGTAAGCAAGATCAACCAACAAACCATGTGAGCACAAAAAATCAGCACCTAACATGTTGAAATTGACTGCCGCTATGACGAAAGTCCACTCGAATGTACGGCCGTGTAAAGACAGAGACAGAGTCCTCTCCCCGAAGGTCTTAATGGCCGAGCCTTTTACTGCTGACACCCCGGGACCACTGGAAGGCGCCAGCCGGTCAGCGTAGGAAGGTGTGATGAAACTCAGCTGGGAGCCTGTGTCCACGAGGAAGTGCCTCCCCGAGCGCGCATCCCTGAAGTAGAGCAGCTTGTTCTCCTCTCCAAGAGCCGCAGCTGCTACCGACTCCCGGTCTTGGCGTTTCCCGAGCGCTTGAAATGGCACGGTGGAATGCACTTGCGTGCCCTCTCAGCGAAGCGGCGATGGTAAAAGCAAAGGACGTAGTCTGCTCCGCATCTCCTGGCCCCCGCCGCCGCCGTCGTCAGTGAGTCTGGTGCTGCAGCCTCTGGCCCCCTGCCATCTCCGGATGTTGCGCCCAGCTCCGCTGCTGCGGCCGTGACTGCGCACCGTGTATTGGCGTCGACGAGTCGCTGTGCCTCCCGGCCCAGCTCGTGGTAGTCTCGTCGGGCCAGCAGCGGTGAACTGACCGGGGTCACTCTCACCGCTGACGGTAGGGTCCTGAAGAAGAGGTGGGTGAAAATGAAGCCATCATCTTCGGAGTCTCTCAAACTCAGCATCTTCGCCATCAGGTCTGCAGGTCTGTTGCCCTCACATTCAGTCAGCGCCAGGAGCCTCTCTGCTCGCTCTTCCAGCGAGGGGGTGAAATAATGGATGAGTGCAGCCTTCAACGTGCTGTACTTGTCGTCGTCTGGCGGGTGGTTGATCAGGCTCTCCACACGCTGGGCTGTGTGGTTGTCCAGCTTTGCAACCACATGGTAGAACTTTGTGGCGTCTGCCGAAATCCTCCGAAGATGGAACTGTGCCTCGACTGCATTAAACCAGGAGCGCGGACTGTTCTGCCAGAAGTCCGATAGCTGGACTGTGGCTGCATTAGTTTGGCTGGCTCCTGATGAGTCTGGCCCGGGAGAATCGTCTCCGGTCATAATACGTCTTAAGGTCACCAGTGTGGAGAAGTGTAGGAAGGATGAGGCTGAGTTTATTTCTCAGGTTCAGTTTTATTCACAACACATTCTCCGACATTCAAAAGCAGTAAGAGAGTGTAACCCCCAACATCTGTCCGTTTTATACCCTCGGACATCAAAGCACAAAGTCACATTGTCTTTAAATCCCAAACACAATGCATCCCCCATTCGGCCTTCTCGCCTTCACCTAAAATCCCGGTGGTCAGGAAATCCCTCACGGTCATCACTTTGCATACTAAAAGGCCAGCCCTCACATCCTCCTATTGCCCCAGGAGGTTCAGACCTTTTGTTCCTCTTGAGACGTGAAGCCACAATAAGCATACAGTGATATACACGTGAGCATATGCAAGGCAATATACATGTGAGCATATGAAACCACATATGTGCACCACAAGATCACCAATACCATCATTCCACCAAGTGTCTCACATTTCAAAAGTGCAAACATAACTCATCCCCCTCTCCCACAGAACACAAAAAATTCCCTACAGTCCATCTATTGGTGAACACCTCCAAATTGTCCACCATTTTATAGTAAGAGTACTCCACCTGGAGAGAGAGAGAGAGAGAGAGAGAGAGAGAGAGAGAGAGAGAGAGAGAGAGAGAGATTTTGATTTTTAAAAGATCTTTAATAAACACACTTGTCCATCAGTCAATACAATTTCTATATCATGCTATGTTACACAGAAAATTAATCCCCCAAAAAACGCCCAAAAAAAAGCTGTCCATCATGAACTGAACAGAGGACATTCTCCAGGGACCAGAGGGTCCTGAAACCTTCCACATCCCCATTCCCCATAAAAAACTGAAAGTCCAGCCTGATTCTGGCTTTAAGTAGCCTCACAAATAAAATTTTGACATCAACATCATTCTCAACATTTTCAAGTTTTCTTCTCCGGCTTACATAGATAGCCAACTTTGCCTGTCCTAAAACAAAGTTCAGTAGTTGACACTTCTGCTTAAAACGACGATTGTACATAAAACCACAAATGAAAACCTGCTTAGAGAAAACTTCCTTAAAAAAATGAAAAAGTTTTGTGAGAAGTTCAAAGAGGCCACTCAGGCGCTGACATTCAATAAAACAATGAAAAACAGTCTCCCTAGAGGAACAAAAAACACACTGATCACTGACACTGCTGTTAATCACAGAAACAAAAGCATTGACAGCTATAATACCATGCAGGACCCTCCACTGTAAGTCTCCATGCCTCTTAGGGAGAGGGGCTTTGTAAAGAGCCCTCCAGGCAGGCCGATGCCCTTTTCCTAGTTTAAAATAGGCTCTCCAAGGAGTGTCCACACAGGTGTTCAATCGGTCCTTGTTGAGTGCCATCACCACCAGTCTGTAGAGTGCCTTACCACTGGCTCCTCCAAAGTCCACACCAGTGGGAGCACAGAATGCCAGTAAGGAGCAAGGAGCGACGTCAAAGTCCATATAGAGCGTGAGAGAGGGAAAGGGGTCAGTGCTTTCCGGCTGCAGCGTGCCATTGCTAAAGTCCAAGAGTAGGGAGTGCTCAAGTCCATGAAGCTCCTGTTTCCAGTGTGCAAGAAGACCATCGATGAAACGAATCGACCTGACACCAAGATGAGCTGCTAAAGCTGAGGCGTTGTTGAGGCCAGGACCAGCCAGTTCCACCACTTGCTTCAGAGTGAGAATGTTCCTGGAACACAGCCTATCAAGGAAGGTCCTTCCAACTCCCGGCAGGACACCAAGGCGACCACCAAAAACCAGCGGCTCCCTCAACAACCAGTAGAGGGAATCGCATGGCCCTCTTTGTTTTTTAAAAAGAGTCCACACTGAAAAGAGACTGCGGTAAAAACTGGGTAAAGACAGTGCATTAGAGTTCTTAAAATCCATTAAAAACACAGGGAGGTCTAGCCCAAGCCCAAGGACTCTCTGTAAAATAACACAGGCCAAAGGCCTCCATACCAGGTCCTGGGGGCCCGTCAGCAGTCTCTGTATGAAAGTCAGTCTAAAAGCAGCACCTCTACTAGCTAAATGAATCACTCCTTGCCCCCCCTCCTCTTTGGGAAGAAATAACAGGGCTTGAGGAACCCAGTGGAGTCCACCCCCCCAAAAAAAGTCCACCAAAACAGACTGAATTTTGGACAACAAACCAGCAGGGGGGTCCATGCACATGAGGCGGTGCCACAGGGATGAGGAAACAAGATTATTTAAAATGAGCACTCTTCCTCTAAAAGATATTCTTGGCATTAGCCACTTCCACTTGTTTAGTCTCCCGTTAATTTTCTCTATGACCCCATCCCAATTTTTTTGCTCAAACTGCTGATTTCCAATAAAGACACCAAGATACTTAAAACCTCCTTTTTTCCAAATCAACCCACCCGGCAGCGTAAGCTGATTTTCTAGTTTCTCCCCCACCATCAGAGCCTCGCTTTTTCCCCAGTTTATCTTTGCAGAGGAAAGTTGGCCAAAAAGATTGACACTCCTAACCAGAACGTCAATGTCACTCTGCTTGTTTAGCAGAATGACTACATCATCTGCATAGGCCGACAGCTTGAACGTGGTGTCACAGCCAGGAAAAGTAACTCCTGATAGATCCCTTCTCAGGCAGTGAAGCAAAGGCTCTATGGCGAGGGAGTACAGCATCCCTGAGAGAGGGCAGCCCTGCCGAACCCCCCTCTGGACTTTTAAAGGGGCAGACAGGCCCCCATTTATCTTCAGCACACTCTCAATGTCACTGTACAAGACCCGTATCCTGGCTATGAAGCCTGGGCTGAACCCAAAAGCTGTTAAAACTGTCCATAAATATTGGTGTTCAACCCGATCAAACGCCTTTTCCTGGTCAATTGAAATCAAACCAGTTTCTACCGCCAATGAACCAGAGACCTCCAAAATATCCCGAATTAAAGTGACGTTGTCACTAATCAGCCTGCCAGGCACACAGTAAGTCTGGTCTACATGAATGAGCTCGCTCATCACCTTTCTCAGTCTTCGGGCCAGAGCTTTTGAGAGAATCTTGTAGTCTGTGCAGAGCAGAGAGACTGGCCTCCAGTTCTTTAGGCTCTGGAGGTCCCCCTTTTTTGGCAACAGTGTGATGATGGCCCTCCTGCAGGTCGTGGGTAGGGTCCCCCTTTCCAAGCTATCTTGGAGAACCTCCAGCAGGTCTGGACCAAGCAGGGGCCAGAATTCCTTAAAAAAGTCCACAGAGAGACCATCTATGCCTGGTGATTTTCCATTCTGGAGGCTCATTAGCGCCGTATGCAGCTCAGACAGAGACAGTGGAGCATCCAAGCCGGCAACAAGGTCCTCTGAGAGCACTGGAAGACCATCAAGGAAAACCTGGCCCAGTGACGTGTCCTCCCTCCACTCTGCTCTAAACAATTCACTGTAAAAGCTAGCAGCGTGTTTCCTGATCTCTGCTGCTGTGGAGATTGTTCTCCCGTCATCGCCCAACAAGGAGTGAATGAGCTTTCTCTGTCCATTTTTCCCCTCCAGTCCAAAAAAGTACTGGGAGGGCGAGTCCATCAGAGCTACATCCATGTAGCGTGAGCGGACCAGAGCACCCTGTGCGGTGACCCCTAGCAAGCTAGCCAAGGCTGACCTTTTTGACTTGAGAGCCTCTAAGTGCTCCTGTTTTCCTGTAGAACTGAGCAACTCCTCTAGTTCTACCACCTCAGTCTCCAGAACTTTCAAGGATTGGGTCAAGCTACGAGTGACATTTTGAGTGTACTGTTGGCAGAATTGTTTTATCTGTGCCTTACCAAAATCCCACCACATTTGGAGAGAACTAAAAGAAGGTTTTTGTTCCCTGTGTGACTTCCATACATCATGAAAAACTCCCTTAAAAAACACATCATTTAAAAGTGTATTATTAAAATGCCAAAAAGCACTCTCACACTTTACATTTTCAATGAAAACAGAACAAATCAGCAGGCAGTGATCAGTGAAACCAACAGGACAGATACAACTATTTTTAAAAACACTCATTTGGTGTTTAAAACCATAGAAACGGTCTAACCTAGCCATAGATAAGAGGTTATCTTTAGCATGGCTCCAGGTGTACTGCCTCTGGTCCCCATGATGTGATCTCCACACATCGGCCATTTCATGCGCCTTCACTAGTTCCCTCAGCCTATTGGCAGAAGCAGGGTGAGGTTCCTGATGGTTCCTGTCCAGTCTGTGGTTTAATGTACAGTTAAAATCACCCCCCAGAAATAAAAAACTATTTGGATTACAGGATCTAACCGTATCTGATAGCATATTAAAGACCCTGATCCTTTCTGCTCTCTGGGTTGGCACATACACGTTTATAAGAACCAAGTTTACGTTTTCAAGCTGTACCTTTAGCAAGAGTACATGTCCTTTCACCACCTCTTCTACCTCATAAGAGACAGGCACACAACCCCGAGAGAAAAGCACAGCCACCCCTCCACTATTATTGGATTTGTGGCTAAAAAAAATGCAGCCATCCCACTCTTTTCTCCACTGGCACTCAATGTCTACAGTGCTGTGAGTCTCCTGGACCATCAGCACGTCAAGTGCCTTTAAATTAAAAAGCTTGTATAAAGAGGCCCTTTTTACATCATCCCTGGCCCCGTTTATATTAAGAGTGCCAATTCTAAGGTGGGGCATTAAAAAGGATAAAAATAAGGTACAGTAAAAAAACACACACATAGCATAAAAGGGAAGAAACAAACTAAGAGTCAACATGACTGTTAGTAATTTGTGATTTCAGTTTGACAACCAGTTTCTTTAAACGAAAAATTTCCTGATCAGTAAAAGTCTCATCCCCATCATTCGGTTTCATCAGCTTGCGAGCTGATGCCACAAATAACTCCAGATCTGGAAAGTAATTTTCCACTTTCACAGCTCTGCTCCCCTTAGTCACCTGGAGAAATTGTCTAATTTTAGTAAAACAATAGGAGCTTTGCTCCTCCTGCGTCTGCGTCTGCATCAGTTCAGACTCATCTCCACTTTCGTCAGAAGCGCTCTCATTCAGTAAATCTAAATTCCCAACCCTACTAGATTTAGCAGAGCTCTGCAAGTTTTCCGCACTTTTCCTTTTTTGTGCAGCTTTAAAAGGATCCTCTTCAACAAAACTACATTCCTGCATTTCTTCATGAAACGCAACGTTTGTCATGCAGTGTTTGCTCTGTGTGTCCGCTACAGCCTCAAACCGCTCCTCCCCCGCCTGCAAAGTCTGTTCATTCACGTTCCTTCGTTTAACTGCACTTTTACTTACACCCTCCACCTGTTTACCCCGGGCGACAGGCTCGTCACAATGATCAGAGCTGCCGCCAGACAGAAATTCCCCACCATCACTGTTTGGGGGGACAACTACCGCGCCCGCCGCGGCCACCCCAGCAGAGGCGGCCGCGGCCGCCCCAGCACAAGCGGACGCGGACGCGGACGCCCCCGCAGAAGTAGAAGCGGACGCGGCCGCGGACGCGGATGCGGCCGCAGTCGCGGCCACGACCGCCCCAGCAGAAGCGGGCGCCGCAGCGGTATCCGCCGCACCACATGTAGCGCTACCCTCCGGACCACCAGAAACAGCGGCGTCACCTTTCTTACCGCCAGTGCTCTTTGTGTTCGCCTTTTCAGGACATGACCTAATAAGATGGCCTTCTGCGCCACACGCAAAACACTTCATGGTTTCAGATGTTGCAAACACCAAGTAGCTAAAGCCATCAATCCTGAAATTAAAAGACGCGTTCAGTTCAGCAGAGCTGTCTTTCAACACCATGAAACACTGCCTCCTATGACATACAACATGCTTCAGCAGGGGTGATTTACTACCCAGAGAGACCATTCTGATAGGGGACACAACCTGGCCAAAACGGGACAACTCTCTAATCAGCTGATCATTTTTAACGAAAGGAGGAGCGTTTGAGATGGTGATCCTCCTAGACGGATTCGCCAGCGGTAAAACGGGAGTAAAAGTGTCACCTATGACCACTCCCTGTGCCACCACCTGATCAGCTTTCTCAGTCGAATCCAGAAAGATCACAATTGCGCTGTTCATCCTCGATGCTGATTTTATGCTGCCATGCCCAACCACCTGTCCTACAGCGAGGCTGGCCTCCTCCACAGAACAGGGAACTGTCGGGAGGATTCTCACACCATGACGCCGGGTTAAGCGCTCAAACTCCACACCACCATCAATCACCGGCATGATGCCGGCCGGGAAAAACCGGCAGCAGAAGCTACCGTCCCCAACACACTCACTCCAACACTCACACCCCAGCACACACACACTCAACCCACTATATTAAACACACACACCTCAAACACACAAGATAGAGAAAAAGTTAGAAAATACAAAGTTTAAAGTACTCACTCGACACCACTCCACACCCCTGCTCCCACAAACGCCCACGCATGCGCACGAGAGAGAGAGAGAGAGAGAGAGAGAGAGAGAGAGAGAGAGAGAGAGCGAGAGAGAGATTTTTGATTTTTAAAGGATCTTTAATAAACACACTTGTCCATCAGTCAATACAATTTCTATATCATGCTATGTTACACAGAAAATTAATCCCCCAAAAAACGCCCAAAAAAAAGCTGTCCATCATGAACTGAACAGAGGACATTCTCCAGGGACCAGAGGGTCCTGAAACCTTCCACATCCCCATTCCCCATAAAAAACTGAAAGTCCAGCCTGATTCTGGCTTTAAGTAGCCTCACAAATAAAATTTCGACATCAACATCACTCTCAACATTCTCAAGTTTTCTTCTCCGGCTTACATAGATAGCCAACTTTGCCTGCCCTAAAACAAAGTTCAGTAGTTGACACTTCTGCTTAAAACGACGATTGTACATAAAACCACAAATGAAAACCTGCTTAGAGAAAACTTCCTTAAAAATATGAAAAAGTTCTGTGAGAAGTTCAAAGAGGCCACTCAGGCGCTGACATTCAATAAAACAATGAAAAACAGTCTCCCTAGAGGAACAAAAAACACACTGATCACTGACACTGCTGTTAATCACAGAAACAAAAGCATTGACTGCTATAATACCATGCAAGACCCTCCACTGTAAGTCTCCATGCCTCTTAGGGAGAGGGGCTTTATAAAGAGCCCTCCAGGCAGGCCGATGCCCTTTTCCTAGCTTAAAATAGGCTCTCCAAGGAGTGTCCACACAGGTGTTCAATCTGTCCTTGTTGAGTGCCATCACAACCAGTCTGTAGAGTGCCTTACCACTGGCTCCTCCAAAGTCCACACCAGTGGGAGCACAGAATGCCAGTAAGGAGCAAGGAGCGACGTCAAAGTCCATATAGAGCGTGAGAGAGGGAAAGGGGTCAGTGCTTTCCGGCTGCAGCGTGCCATTGCTAAAGTCCAAGAGTAGGGAGTGCTCAAGTCCATGAAGCTCCTGTTTCCAGTGTGCAAGAAGACCATCGATGAAACGATTCGACCTGACACCAAGATGAGCTGCTAAAGCTGAGGCGTTGTTGAGGCCAGGACCAGCCAGTTCCACCACTTGCTTCAGAGTGAGAACGTTCCTGGAACACAGCCTATCAAGGAAGGTCCTTCCAACTCCCGGCAGGACACCAAGGCGACCACCAAAAACCAGCGGCTCCCTCAACAACCAGTAGAGGGAATCGCATGGCCCTCTTTGTTTTTTAAAAAGAGTCCACACTGAAAAGAGACTGCGGTAAAAACTGGGTAAAGACAGTGCATTAGAGTTCTTAAAATCCATTAAAAACACAGGGAGGTCTAGCCCAAGCCCAAGGACTCTCTGTAAAATAACACAGGCCAAAGGCCTCCATACCAGGTCCTGGGGGCCCGTCAGCAGTCTCTGTATGAAAGTCAGTCTAAAAGCAGCACCTCTACTAGCTAAATGAATCACTCCTTGCCCCCCCTCCTCTTTGGGAAGAAATAACAGGGCTTGAGGAACCCAGTGGAGTCCACCCCCCCCAAAAAAGTCCACCAAAACAGACTGAATTTTGGACAACAAACCAGCAGGGGGGTCCATGCACATGAGGCGGTGCCACAGGGATGAGGAAACAAGATTATTTAAAATGAGCACTCTTCCTCTAAAAGATATTCTTGGCATTAGCCACTTCCATTTGTTTAGTCTCCCGTTAATTTTCTCTATGACCCCATCCCAATTTTTTTGCTCAAACTGCTGATTTCCAATAAAGACACCAAGATACTTAAAACCTCCTTTTTTCCAAATCAACCCACCAGGCAGCGTAAGCTGATTTTCTAGTTTCTCCCCCACCATCAGAGCCTCGCTTTTTCCCCAGTTTATTTTTGCAGAGGAAAGTTGGCCAAAAAGATTGACACTCCTAACCAGAACGTCAATGTCACTCTGCTTGTTTAGCAGAATGACTACATCATCTGCATAGGCCGACAGCTTGAACGTGGTGTCACAGCCAGGAAAAGTGACTCCTGATAGGTCCCTTCTCAGGCAGTGAAGCAAAGGCTCTATGGCGAGGGAGTACAGCATCCCTGAGAGAGGGCAGCCCTGCCGAACCCCCCTCTGGACTTTTAAAGGGGCAGACAGGCCCCCATTTATCTTCAGTACACTCTCAATGTCACTGTACAAGACCCGTATCCTGGCTATGAAGCCTGGGCTGAACCCAAAAGCTGTTAAAACTGTCCATAAATATTGGTGTTCAACCCGATCAAACGCCTTTTCCTGGTCAATTGAAATCAAACCAGTTTCTACCGCCAATGAACCAGAGACCTCCAAAATATCCCGAATTAAAGTGACGTTGTCACTAATCAGCCTGCCAGGCACACAGTAAGTCTGGTCTACATGAATGAGCTCGCTCATCACCTTTCTCAGTCTTCGGGCCAGAGCTTTTGAGAGAATCTTATAGTCTGTGCAGAGCAGAGAGACCGGCCTCCAGTTCTTTAGGCTCTGGAGGTCCCCCTTTTTCGGCAACAGTGTGATGATGGCCCTCCTGCAGGTCGTGGGTAGGGTCCCCCTTTCCAAGCTATCTTGGAGAACCTCCAGCAGGTCTGGACCAAGAAGGGGCCAGAATTCCTTAAAAAAGTCCACAGAGAGACCATCTATGCCTGGTGATTTTCCATTCTGGAGGCTCATTAGCGCCGTATGCAGCTCAGACAGAGACAGTGGAGCATCCAAGCCGGCAACAAGGTCCTCTGAGAGCACTGGAAGACCATCAAGGAAAACCTGGCCCAGTGACGTGTCCTCCCTCCACTCTGCTCTAAACAATTCACTGTAAAAGCTAGCAGCGTGTTTCCTGATCTCTGCTGCTGTGGAGATTGTTCTCCCGTCATCGCCCAACAAGGAGTGAATGAGCTTTCTCTGTCCATTTTTCCCCTCCAGTCCAAAAAAGTACTGGGAGGGCGAGTCCATCAGAGCTACATCCATGTAGCGTGAGCGGACCAGAGCACCCTGTGCGGTGACCCCTAGCAAGCTAGCCAAGGCTGACCTTTTTGACTTGAGAGCCTCTAAGTGCTCCTGTTTTCCTGTAGAACTGAGCAACTCCTCTAGTTCTACCACCTCAGTCTCCAGAACTTTCAAGGATTGGGTCAAGCTACGAGTGACATTTTGAGTGTACTGTTGGCAGAGTTGTTTTATCTGGGCCTTACCAAAATCCCACCACAATTGGAGAGAACTAAAAGAGGGTTTTTGTTCCCTGTGTGACTTCCATACATCATGAAAAACTCCCTTAAAAAACACATCATTTAAAAGTGTATTATTAAAATGCCAAAAAGCACTCTTACACTTTACATTTTCAATGAAAACAGAACAAATCAGCAGGCAGTGATCAGTGAAACCAACAGGACAGATACAACTATTTTTAAAAACACTCATTTGGTGTTTAAAACCATAGAAACGGTCTAACCTAGCCATAGATAAGAGGTTATCCTTAGCATGGCTCCAGGTGTACTGCCTCTGGTCCCCATGATGTGATCTCCACACATCGGCCAGTTCATGCGCCTTCACTAGTTCCCTCAGCCTATTGGCAGAAGCAGGGTGAGGTTCCTGATGGTTCCTGTCCAGTCTGTGGTTTAATGTACAGTTAAAATCACCCCCCAGAAATAAAAAACTATTTGGATTACAGGATCTAACCGTATCTGATAGCATATTAAAGACCCTGATCCTTTCTGCTCTCTGGGTTGGCACATACACGTTTATAAGAACCAAGTTTACATTTTCAAGCTGTACCTTTAGCAAGAGTACATGTCCTTTCACCACCTCTTCTACCTCATAAGAGACAGGCACACAACCCCGAGAGAAAAGTACAGCCACCCCTCCACTATTATTGGATTTGTGGCTAAAAAAAATGCAGCCATCCCACTCTTTTCTCCACTGGCACTCAATGTCTACAGTGCTGTGAGTCTCCTGGACCATCAGCACGTCAAGTGCCTTTAAATTAAAAAGCTTGTATAAAGAGGCCCTTTTTACATCATCCCTGGCCCCGTTTATATTAAGAGTGCCAATTCTAAGGTGGGGCATTAAAAAGGATAAAAATAAGGTACAGTAAAAAAACACACACATAGCATAAAAGGGAAGAAACAAACTAAGAGTCAACATGACTGTTAGTAATTTGTGATTTCAGTTTGGCAACCAGTTTCTTTAAACGAAAAATTTCCTGATCAGTAAAAGTCTCATTCCCATCATTCGGTTTCATCAGCTTGCGAGCTGATGCCACAAATAACTCCAGATCTGGAAAGTAATTTTCCACTTTCACAGCTCTGCTCCCCTTAGTCACCTGGAGAAATTGTCTAATTTTAGCAAAACAATAGGAGCTTTGCTCCTCCTGCGTCTGCGTCTGCATCAGTTCAGACTCATCTCCACTTTCGTCAGAAGCGCTCTCATTCAGTAAATCTAAATTCCCAACCCTACTAGATTTAGCAGAGCTCTGCAAGTTTTCCGCACTTTTCCTTTTTTGTGCAGCTTTAAAAGGATCCTCTTCAACAAAACTACATTCCTGCATTTCTTCATGAAACGCAACGTTTGTCATGCAGTGTTTGCTCTGTGTGTCCGCTACAGCCTCAAACCGCTCCTCCCCCGCCTGCAAAGTCTGTTCATTCACGTTCCTTCGTTTAACTGCACTTTTACTTACACCCTCCACCTGTCTACCCCGGGCGACAGGCTCGTCACAATGATCAGAGCTGCCGCCAGACAGAAATTCCCCACCATCACTGTTTGGGGGGACAACTACCGCGCCCGCCGCGGCCACCCCAGCAGAGGCGGCCGCGGCCGCCCCAGCACAAGCGGACGCGGACGCGGACGCGGACGCCCCCGCAGAAGTAGAAGCGGACGCGGCCGCGGACGCGGATGCGGCCGCAGTCGCGGCCACGACCGCCCCAGCAGAAGCGGGCGCCGCAGCGGCATCCGCCGCACCACATGTAGCGCTACCCTCCGGACCACCAGAAACAGCGGCGTCACCTTTCTTACCGCCAGTGCTCTTTGTGTTCGCCTTTTCAGGACATGACCTAATAAGATGGCCTTCTGCGCCACACGCAAAACACTTCATGGTTTCAGATGTTGCAAACACCAAGTAGCTAAAGCCATCAATCCTGAAATTAAAAGACGCGTTCAGTTCAGCAGAGCTGTCTTTCAACACCATGAAACACTGCCTCCTGTGACATACAACATGCTTCAGCAGGGGTGATTTACTACCCAGAGAGACCATTCTGATAGGGGACACAACCTGGCCAAAACGGGACAACTCTCTAATCAGCTGATCATTTTTAACGAAAGGAGGAGCGTTTGAGATGGTGATCCTCCTAGACGGATTCGCCAGCGGTAAAACGGGAGTAAAAGTGTCACCTATGACCACTCCCTGTGCCACCACCTGATCAGCTTTCTCAGTCGAATCCAGAAAGATCACAATTGCGCTGTTCATCCTCGATGCTGATTTTATGCTGCCATGCCCAACCACCTGTCCTACAGCGAGGCTGGCCTCCTCCACAGAACAGGGAACTGTCGGGAGGATTCTCACACCATGACGCCGGGTTAAGCGCTCAAACTCCACACCACCATCAATCACCGGCATGATGCCGGCTGGGAAAAACCGGCAGCAGAAGCTACCGTTCCCCAACACACTCACTCCAACACTCACACCCCAGCACACACACACTCAACCCACTATATTAAACACACACACCTCAAACACACAAGATAGAGAAAAAGTTAGAAGATACAAAGTTTAAAGTACTCACTCGACACCACTCCACACCCCTGCTCCCACAAACGCCCACGCATGCGCACGAGAGAGAGAGAGAGAGAGAGAGAGAGAGAGCAAAAGGTTACAGACAAAAATACAAATATAAAGTGAGAACTAAAATAAGGGCAAATAATTAACTGAAGGATAAATACAGATAATACCAAATATATAAATGACAAGACTGTGGTGAAAGTACACAGAAGAGATAATACAAGATAAGAAAATCAACCAAGGATAACATGAGTTTGAGATTTAAAAAAAATGCCTTTATTGCACAATTCAAGAAAATGTAAGAGCACCAATATCATTCCACCAAGTGTCTCACATTGGAAAAGTGCAAACATAAGTCATCCCCCTCCCCCACACAACACAAAGTATTCCTTGCAGTCCACCTATTCCACATTGCCAGTGGCAGAGGTCTGAGTCTTCCTTGTAGTCCGTGCAAAGACGAGCCACAGGCCTCCAGGTCTTAAGCAAGGCCAAGTCCCCTTCCTCCGGCAGCAGAGATAGCGCTGTGCGGCCGCAGCCAGTTCCGTTGTACATCCCAGAGACATTTTCCTCATCTCAGATGGATTGTAGTCCTTAGACCATGTGGGATTTTCAAGCAAGTCATCTTTGCAGCAGGCTCGTCCAGATTGTAGAAAGAAAACGTTGGGGCATCCATGCCCTGCAGGCGAGTCAAGATCCAGTTCCGTGACAGTCAGTTACAGTCAATTAGAAACGTAATATAAAAGTCTGATCGAACAATATCCCAAAAATATGTTAAACAGGCAGAGGAACGACCGCCATTTATTCCTTCTGTCAGGCGTGCTTGACCCCTGTTCCCCCTGCTGCTTTACGCAGGGCTGTCAGGTGTTTCTTGAGGCGAAAACGTTTCCTTTCATCCAGGAGGTCAAGACCAACCTGCCTTTTTAGCACATTAACAGACTTGATGACTTTATCAGTGTCACTGAAGTAGTCAGTGACTTTAATGGCCTTGTTATAGGTTTCATCCAGAAAAGCATTTATTTCTTCCAGTGAATACAAATGTGTTTGTACTGCATTTTGCCTCAATAGACTCAGTATTAGACACAGTGTCGGGATCAGATTCCATTTCCTCGTCAGCACAACTCAGCTGACTGTTTGGTTCACTGGGCCAGTGGATTCATCATGGGCCACATTTTCCTGGACGCCACCCACAGCAGCTGACTGTCGCTGTTCCGTCCCCTGCTCTGAAACGGTAGCAGCCTCCGGAAGCAGAGCCGCTGATGTCACACAGCGAGATTCTGACGCACCATCAGTGACAGTTGCGGCGCCATCACCAGCGACGCTCCCGGCCGTAAGCTGGGCTGTGGGTGCCACAGCCGGGCTGTCCACAGACACAGCGGCAGGCTCCGGAGCAGGACCGGCGGAAGGCCCCGCAACATTGTCCGTAGTAGCGGCGTGAGCGGAGGGAGCGCCGGCAGCCTCAGCTGTGGCGGAAGGCCCCGCCACGCCATCCGCAGCAGCAGCGTGAGCGGAGGGCGCACCGCCGGCACCAGCCGCGGCTCCATCAGAGCCCCCCGCCCGCTGCCTGTGCGGACAAGCGAACCGTTTATGGCCCACGTCTCCACATTCAAAACACTTCATCTGTCCTGAGCTCGCATACACCATATAGGAGCTGTCCCCGTGTTTGACCCAGAAGGACACTTCCAGAGTCGCAGTTGGCGAGTCCAAAAACATGAACACCTGTCGCCTGAGTGATTTCACATGGTTTAACTTGGTCTCCTTGCATCCCAAAGGCAGAGTTCTAAATGGGCCCGCAAACTTCCCAAATCTGCGGAGCTCCGTCGCCAACTGCTCGTCAGTGATGAAAGGTAGAACACCTGAGACGGTGATACGCGTTGATGGGACAGATAAGGGGGACACCAGTACATACGTTTCCCCAATAACAACACCGCTTGCAACCAGTGTGTGGACATCCTCTTCAGCATCCAGAAACGCAACTACAGCTCTATTCATTCGGGACGCAAAGCAGATCGCATCATGGCCCACTTGCTCGGCCACAGCCAGAAGCACCTCCTCCACAGTAACAATGCTGTCCGGGGGAACGAGCCGCACGAATCCAAAAATGCAACAAATATACAAATACAGAAAAAGACAATGAGACTAAACGCATCGGAACCCTCCGCACTCAGATCATGACATGTTTAAGCATTACGTAAGTGAGATGCAGGAGAACTCTTCCTTGGGGCAGGTTTTCATAAGACGACTCTTGTGATGATATCAGTGAACAAACAAAAAACCTGGTCTGAGTAGAGTTTAAATTCAGAGTGAACCCACCAGTCCGAGCACACCTGATTCCTTCCTGAAGACGTCACAAGTTCTCCAAACTACTGGTGGCTGTCCTGCTTCTCTCAACTCTAAAGACGTATCAGGCTGACAGCCTTTGATTGCATTTTTAACGTTCGGCGTTTTCTTTTAGAAAAATGAAGCTCCAGCTTGTGTTCCTACTGTTTGCCTTTGTGGCTGTGATCAGTGCTTCATCTGCAAAAAAGGCTTCACACGATGAAGGAAAGCTGGAATAATACAGTATGAAATGCATGTTAAACAGTGGGGTGAGTACACCACACATCTAGTTGTCTCTGGAGCTTTCATTTTAAATGACAACATTTAGACTAAACTGACAGCTGTTGGAGCATATGTCATTTATTAGTCGATCCATCTTTTCTGTTTGTAATTTTTCACTAACTGAAGCTAAGTTGTTTATGGCAGCACCTTGCACAGCAGCGGCCACTCTGATTCTAGATGTGATTAACATTGTAGATAGGAGAAACCTAATTTTGTTCTACTTTACATGATTGGCTGTATGGACTGAATGACAATAAAGCTGGCTTCTTCTAATCTTGAAAAGGTTAGAGCTGATGAGTCCATACCTGAAGCTGATTTACCTGAGATGGATGCAGCTGCACAACATTTCTTCATAGATACTATCATGAACCTATTTTGTTTTCATTATATATGCTGCCACTCGGGTCAATAATAGCCAGGCACAACATGTCTTTCCACTGTTTTGCGGACGATTTGCAGCTTTATTTACCTTTGAACCCAGAACAAACTAACTCACAAAGTGTTCTATTGGACTGCATCACTGACATTAAGTTGTGGTTAAGCCAAAATTTTCTCCACTTAAATGAAGAAAAAACAGAATGCATTTTGTTTGGGGATACTGTAACAGCTGGCTTTGGTACCCTCTCTTTAAGGCTCAGTTCAGCTGTCAGAAATTTGGGGGTGATTTTTGACAGCCATTTAAAATTTGATAAACAGATTGACAATGTAGTCAAGATGAGCTTTTATCAATTACGTCTGTTATCCAAAGCCAAACCTTTCCTGAGCCGTCATGATCTTGAGATAGCCATCCACGCTTTTATCACACCTCGACTTGATTACTGCAATGCACTTTATGTTGGCATCTCTCAGTCTTCTCTTGGCCGCCTTCAACTTGTGCAAAATGCAGCGTCCCGTGACCAACACACCTAGGTGAGAGCACATTACTCCGATCCGTTTTTCACTTCACTGGCTTCCAGTCCATTTTAGAATTAATTTTAAACTTTTGCTTTTTGTTTTTAAAGCTCTTAATGGTCTTGCTCCGGTTTATATGTCTGAGATTCTGACTGTCCGTGACCAAGGCAGGGCTTTGAGGTCATCCAATCAGCTTTTGCTGGATGTGCCCAGGTCAAGGTATAAACATTGGGGTGACCGAGCCTTTTCTGTTGTCGCCCCCAGGCTCTGGAATAATCTCCCCCCTGACCTACGTGCTATCTCTGACCTGGCCCTTTTTAAATCAGAACTTAAAACATATTTGTTTACGATGGCTTTTAATACCCAGTAGTGGTGATATTTGTCTTGGCGTTTGTTTTTATTTTATTCTCATTTTTAGGTATTTATTCTTATTTCTTTTTTTATGTTATTTGTTTTTAATGCTGTTTAATTTTCTGTAAAGCACTTTGGTCACCTACCGGTTGTTTTAAAGGGCTATTAAATAAAGTACATTGCATTACATTACATTACATAAAAGGAGTTGGACATCTCGTCAAACACTTCGGCTAGGCATCCCTCAGCGTAGCATAACAATTAGTAAAATGGTCAGAATTTAGAGCTGATGATTTGTGTGCTTTATTTTCATGTGCATGTTGCTGTTTTGTCTCTGCAGTTTTCTGCACCTTTGCCACGCTGAAGATGACATCAGCAGCTTTACAACTCATGAAGTTTTCGTGGTTAAAAAAATGCTTTGGCAGAAATAAAGATGGTTTTCACTTGCAGTATTGTCTGTCTCTCTTTCGTTATTTGTTCACAATATTATTATTAATCCCAGATGTTTACATATATTCCAAACTCGCATAGGATTTTCCAAGATGTTAAAATAAATCAAAAATGGACTGTGAAATATGTCTTAGGCTGAGCACCAAGATGAAGGTGGAAAGTACAGTTTTTATCTGGCCTTAACCCACAGCCTCCCAACTGTGAGGCGTGTGCTCTACCACTAGGCACCACTCTGGTTACATTTTCATTTTCACTGCTATTGAACATCAAAGTTAGGGTTTCTTCTTTTTTTTCTGCACTTTTCTCCCTACCTTCACCACACTGAAGATGATGTCAGCAGCTTTACAACTCCCAAATCTGCTGTGATGAAAAAGAAGCACATAGGGAAAATAAAAAAGTCTTTTCAGCAGCAATGTTCTCAGTCTTCTTGGAAAAACAAATTTTTGATGTTTATGCAACCTGCACTGGATTTTTCCAAGATGCTGAAATAAATCCAGACTATACTGTGAAGTGTGTCTTAAGTCTGTAAATAATCACAAACATCACAGTCTGTTATTCAAATTCCCATTAAAACTGAATAAGAAAACTCAAAGATATTCCTCATTGTCTCCTCTGCCATAACTGATATTTATTTTCTCGGATCTAAACCCACAATAGAATAGAATAGGCTTTATTGTCATTGTACAGTTGTACAGCACAACAAAATTGTGGGTGCTCCACCAGACTACTGTGCAATAAAGTAAGTGAGAAGAATTTGAATTAAAACAGTTACAGAACACACGATTTACCATACGACTGAAGTAAAAATAAAAGTAAAAATAACAAATAGCCCTCTGGTATATATACAGGTATGGTAGAGTCTTCACACATAAGAGTGCGGAGTGCAGAACACATAATTAAGTAAACTGGCCCAAGGATTATGGAAAAAAATGTACAATAGTGATTTCACAGATGGGTCAATATACATGAAAGTGAGGAGTGCAACGACAGGTGCATTATAGTGATAATTAAAAGGTCCTCAGTTCTGTGCATGTGAGCATTCAGAGGGAGGGGGGTGGGGCCTCTTACTGTTTGCAGTTTGGGTGGCCCAGGGGAAGAAACGGTTTGTCAGTCTGGAGGTGTGGGACCTGATTGATCTGAACCGTCATCCAGAGGGAAGCAGGTGATACAGGTGGTGGGTGGGATGTGAGGGGTCTCCTGTGATGGCCTTGATCCTTCTGAGACAGGAGGATCTGAGATGTCTTCCAGGGAGGGCAGAGGGCTGCTGATAATTTTTTGGGCAGCGTTGATGACCCTCTGCACAGCCTTCCTGTTCTCGGCCGTGGAACAAGCGTACCACACACCCAGACAGTAGGTGAACACGCTCTCCACTGAGCAGCGGTAGAAGACCAGCAGCAGCTTCTGGTCCAGGTTGTGCTTCCTCAGGACATGAGGAAGTGCAGCCCCTGCTGGGCTTTCTTCACCAGGGCCTTGGTGTTGACAGTCCAGGAGAGATCAGAGGAGATGTGAGGGTCCAAGAACCTGAAGGTGGGGACATTTTAAAAGTGGTCACCATTTATGAGGACAGGGGGTTGGTCCTGTCTTTTCTTCCTGTAGTCCAGAATGACTTGTGTGTTTTTTTGGACATTCAGTTCCAGGTTGTTTGCTTAGCACCACAGCAGCAGATTCTCGACCTCCGACCTGTATGCCTTATTGTTGTTGGTGATGAGCCCAACCAAGGTGGTGTCATCCGCATATTTCACGATGACGGTGGTTGGGTGGGTTGGAATACAGCCAAAGGTATACAGGGAGTACAGTAGAGGGCTTAGCACGCAGCCTTGGGGGGAGCCAGTGGTGAGGGACGGTATGGAAGAGTGGTGGGGACCAAGTCTGACTGTTTGTGGGTGACTGGTGAGAAAGTTCTATATCCAGGAGCAGGTGGGGGGGGGGGGGGAGTCTGGAGGTATGCAGTTTCTTTATCAGGATGTCCGGGATGATGGTGTTAAAAGCTAAGCTGTAGTCCACAAAGAGCATCCTCACATAGCTCCTTGGGTTCTCCAGGTGGCTCAGCACTCTGTGGAGAGTGGAGGAGATGGCATTTTCCATAGACCAGTTCTCCCTGTAGGTGAACTGATGGGGGTCTAAGGAGGGGGAAGACAGTCCCTGATATGCTGGGACACCAGTCGCTCAAAATATTTCTTGACAACAGACATGAATGCCATGACTCTGTAGTTGCTCAGGCTGTGAATTGCTGCCTTTTGGGGGTTGGGGATGATGGTGGAGACCTTGAGGCAGGAGGGGACAGTATTCAATTCAATTCAACTTTATTTGTATAGCACCATATCACAACAATAGTCATCTCATAGCACTTTCAAATGTAGGGGAAACCCCACTATTGCAGAAAGACCCCAGCAATCAGGCAATCCCCTTTTGAGCAAGCACTTGGCGATGGTGGAGAGGAAAACTCCCTTTTAACAAGAAGAAACCTCTAGCAGAACCAGGCTCAGGGAGGGGCAGTCATCTGCTGCGACTGGCTGGGGGATGAGGGGATAGAGAAGATGAAAAGAACAGACAAAAAGAGAGCAAACATTAAAGGAGAGGAGCAAAGTACATTATTGGAGGTCACCCAGCAGTCTAAATCTATTAACAGCAGAACAAAGGGAAGGTTAAGAGATGCATGATCCCTCCCTAATTGTAAGCTATATTGAAGAGGAAGGTTTTTACCCTATTCTTAAATACAGAGATCGAGTCTGACTCCCAAACCCAGATTGGTAACTGGTTCCACAGGAAAGGAGCTTGATAGCTGAAGGCTCTGCCTCCCATTGTACTTTTGGAGATTCTGGGTATTACAAGTAATCCAGCATTTTGGGAGCATAGTGCTCTGTTAGGATGATAGGGTATTATCAGACCTTTTATATAAAAAGGGCCTGATTATTAAGAGCTTTGTAAGTGAGAAGAAGGATTTTAAACTTTATTCTAAACTCTATGGGAAGCCAGTGAAGGGAGGCCAGAACCGGAGAGATATGTGCTCTCTTTCTAGTACCTGTTAAAACTCTTGCAGCAGCATTTTGGATCAACTGAAGACTTTTTAAAGATATTTTAGGACAACCCGATAACAAGAAATTACAATAATCTAATCTAGAGCAAACAAAAGCGTGGATCAGTTTCTCAGCATCACTCAGAGACAAGATGCTCCTAATCTTGGCAATATTACGCAGATGATAGAAGGCAGTCTTAGAAACAAATTTAATATGTGAATTAAAAAAACATATCTTGATCAAAATTAACTCCAATGTTCCTTACATAACTATTCAGAGAAAGAGTAGCTGCATCCAAATTAAGAGTTTGATTTGGAAAGGTATTTCTAAGGCATATATAAACTAAAAAGAGTAGGGCCTAACACAGATCCCTGTGGAACTCCATAACTGAGCTTAGAGTCGGAAGAAAACTCATTATTGATATGAACAAACTGAAGTCTATCGGACAAATAAGATCTAAACCACAGCAGCGAAGTTCCATTTAGTCCAACATAGTGTTCTAATCTATCAAGTAAAATATCATGGTCAATAGTATCAAAGGCTGCACTAAGATCTAAAAGGACAAGTACAGAAATGAGTCCATTATCAGATGAGATAAGGAGGTCATTAGTGACCTTCACTAAGGCTGTTGTGATGAATTCTGAACCCAGACTGAAACTCTTCAAATAAACCATTTCCCTGCAAGTAGTCAAATAATTGTTTAGCAACAACTCTTTCTAAGATTTTTTAAATGAAACGCAGATTAGAGATTGGTTGATAGTTAGCTAAAACTCCTGGATCGAGCGTTAGCTTTTTGAGTAAGGGTTTAATTACAGCAATTTTAAAAGTCTGCGGTACATGACCTAAAGTTAACGAAGAATTAATTATTTGAAGAATATGGCTACCAACAAATGGGAAGGCTTTTTTAAACAACCTGGTAGGAATAGGGTCTAAAAGACAAGTTGAAGACTTGGATGAGGAGATTATTTTATCTAACTCTAAAAGGTCAATTGGAGTAAACTTACCCAAACAGATATCAATTGAAGGAGCTGCAGCAGTTGCTGTACTTAAGTTTACGGTGGGAAGAATCTGACTGATTTTGTCTCTAATAGATAAAATTTTATGATTGAAAAAGTTCAAAAAGTCCTGACTAGAAAGGTCTAGGGGGATGCGAGGATTGACAGAGTCCTGACTTTTTGTCAGCCTGGCTACAGTGCTGAAAAGAAACCTGGGATTAATCTTATTCTCTTCTATTAATGCAGAATAATAACTTGTTCTAGCTTTTCTAAGAGATTTTTTTTTTAATTAAGAGATGATTTCTCCAAGCTAAATAGATTTCATCTAAATTAGTGGAACGCATTTTCTTTCCAATTGACGAGTCTTCTGTTTTAAGCGACAAGTTTCTGTGTTAATCCAAGGGGTTAGAAATCTCTGATTAGACTTTTTCTTTTTTAAAAGGGCCACCAAGTCTACAGTCTGATGCAGAGAGGCTGTAACACTATCTACCATGCTATCAATTACGGAAGGAGCAAGCTCTCCATCTTTTTTTTCCCATTGTGTTTACACATGGCATAGAGGAGACAATCTGCAAAAATTTGGTAGCAACATCATCTGAAAGACATCTGCTGTAGTAGTATTTTTCTTTAGGAGTCAAATACTTAGAAATAGTGAAATCAAAGGTTAACAGACAATGGTCTGACAGTACAGGATTATGAGGAGACTCTACCAGATTTTCTATTTCTATGCCATAAGTCAAAACAAGGTCCAATGTGTGGTGGAAATAATGGGTATCTACATCACTATCTACATCAACATGTATCTGATTTCAGCACTAAATCAGCTAAAAATTTGGCAAATTTGGATAAAAACTCTGAGTAGGCTGAGGGAGGATGGAAAACTATGGCAAAGAAAATCGGGTTTAAGCTAAGATTGCTAACATGCCCCATACTGAGGACCAGGCCCTCAAAGGAATTAAAACATGATTTTTGCTTTACATTAACTAGTAATTTAGAATGGTAAATTGCCACAACTCCACCTCCACGACCAGCACTTCTAGGATTATGATAGTTTAGATAACCAGAGGGAGTTGATTCATTTAAACCAACATAATCATCTTGCCCTAGCCAAGTCTCTGTAAGGGATAATAAATCAATCTGATGATCAATTAATAGATCATGGACTAGTAGAGACTTGGGAGTTAGAGACCTAATATTTAACAAACCACATTTAATTTTGAAATTATGAGGAGGAAGAGAGGCCAAATCATTAAATTTAGAGACTTGATGTTTAATTTGAGTTTTACCAACTTTTTGTTTAATCACTTTGGGATGTTTATAGATTATATTTTTATTAACTTTGGGGGGGAGTAGACATAGGTTCTCTGAGGGGAAGACAGGGCTAAGTTGAGGGGTGGCGGATGTGGAGGAGCTGCAGGAAGGTGTGTATTTTTCAAGTTATGTTGTATTTGTCTTGGGTTATAATATTTTGGGTAACGGGAGACAGACACAATCTCTATGGGATTATAAATTGAAGACTGATCTAAACAGTGAGGATTACTTGGATTAATAGGGTTAATGTGAGAAGTGGAAACAACAAAGAAGGGCTGGCTGGCAGACCCAGGAACTTCAGGGTGAGTAAACACACCAAATTTCAGTCAGTGTACTAAAAAATGCTGACTGGAATAGAACAGATTGCCCCTTAAAACACGTGCACCAAGTCTATTTGGATGGATGCCATCTGGCTTCATAAATGATGGGTGGTTCCAAAACAGGTTGAAATTGTCTACAAAAACAATGTTAAAAGTAGGACATGTAGAACACAACCAGGTATTAAGGCTGAGAGTTCTGCTTAAATAATTGCAATCTCGTCTGAAAGGTGCAAATGGCCCAGAAATAAACACACATCTGCCACAGTTCATAGGAGTGGACAGAAGGCTCTTGAAGTCACTCTTTAAGATCCGATGCTTCAGCTGGGTTGTTGCATCCAACATGTACAATGACAGTTTTAGCATGGAAAAATTCATTTAATAGGTCAGGGGTAAGAGCCTCAATGTCTGACACAGACACAGCTGAGGAGACCGGAGCAGGGGTGGAAGTAGATGGCGATGTACTAAATTCACCCAGGTAAGTAGCCGTCTCTGCCAGCTGCGAGTCTGTTGCCGGGGCCGATGTCCACTCTAGAATTATAGTATCTAGGTGGTCTTCAGCCTCCCGGATCTTATAGAGGTTGGAGAGTCTCAATTCCAACTCAGAAACCTTCTTAAGGAGGGACACACAGCTGACACAAGTTGGGGATGGAGTCATAATGTTCCAGGCGAAAAGTGGATAGCTATCTAGCTAAAAACAGCTAAAAACAAGTTAGCCTAGCCTGGTGAAACAGCCCTGCCTGGGGTCTGATTCACCTGTGTGCCTGATCGGGCTTTCTGCTAGGCCAACACTAAGCTAACACTAAGATGAGAATAAATATTCATCAATCATACTTAAAACTTCAGCAGCAGCAGCAGCATCTTCGTGGAAAAGGAGTGAAAACCGAGAAGTCCGGTAGTGTGCGTCAGGGAGAGGTTGAACAACTTAGTGAGGAACACTGCCAGCTGGTTCTCACTTCCGCCTCCAAAGAGAGCAGACACTTCTTTTCTCTCTCTGCTCTAGCTCCCCACCTCCCCAACTAACTGGATCCCAGCTTGCTGTTGTCTGTCTGCGTCTGACTGCTGATTATCGAAAGAAAGAAATTATGGAATTAATAAGCTGGGCTTTGAACGCAATTGACACTATCTTTTCAACGAGGAAAAGTGCTCCGGGGGAAGCTGTTTGCCCCGCAGGGACGGCTCCAGCGGGCTATTTACGGGAGACAAGTAATTGGAAAATCTTGTGCCTGACTAATCTCTCTATCGAAGATATTGAAGATTTGTATGTCTTCGTAATAATGGTGATTGGGATCGTTCTGATTGGATCTGGGATTGTCCTGGTGTACCGCAAATTGCTGAAGATGGATACAACCTATCAAAATGCTGGCCAGGCGAGGTGCATCCATCAAATTGAAAAAATGGAGAAGACCCTGACAGCGACAAATGGAGAACTGTCTCGGAAGGTGGATTACATCATGATTACGCTTAGGTCTATCCACGATGGACTCAACGCCCAGCAATGAAGGATTAAGTACTGAATCTGCAGAAGAATATAAAGTTCTTTTTCTGTGATCAGTTCTATTTGGCTCAATTTCCCTTACAAAAATCCTCCTGATCATCTGCAGTCTCTGTTTTTCAAAACACTGAGCACATGGCCTTCGGACAGCAGCTGCATGGACAATTGCCAAGGACAATTGCCAGTAGCCAGACAAAACATCTCCTGCCAAAGTGTCCTTGTCGTTCTTACTGATACAACACTTGATTCAACATTACATTCATATTGATCCACAAACTGACAACAAGATGATTCACTCACTGCTCTCCCTGTGAACTCTTTTGGTCTGCTGAGTGTGCATTGAGGGCTTTTTTTTTTCTTTGTAATCATAATATTGATCATACATGACCACTATTCTGAAATCAATTATTTTTTTGCTCCTTCCCATTGTATTATTTCTTATGCTACCTGTACCCTCCTGTTGGCAGGCGCGTTTCAGATGCATGCCGTGTCACCGGAAATGCAGGTTCATTTTCTGTGTCAAGTCAAATCCCTCGTATGTTATCAGTGAGCTGTTATCAGAGTCCTGTTATCAGTATCTGTTAATGTACTTGGCAATAAATCTTTTTCTGATTCTGATTCTGATTCTGATTCTGGTCTGCACATGCTTTGACCACCGCTCCTGGGATGCCATCTGGACCAGCAGCTCTGCGAGGGTTAACTGCTCTCAGTTGCCTCCTCACCTTGTGCACCTGTAGAGAGATGGGAGGGAGGGCAGGTTTGGGTTTGGGGGTGGTTGTGTGCTCAAACCAGGCAAAGAAGCTGCCAGAGTAAGGCTGCTGTCTGATGCTGGGCCCTGCCCCCTGTAGTTGGTGAGGGCTGGGATGTCTCTCCACATCTGTCCAGGGTTGTTGTCTGTGAGGAAGCCCTCCACTTTCCTCCTACAGGCGTTCTTAGTCAGTTTTATCCCTCTCCTCAGGTTAGCTCTGGCAGTACTGTACAGAGAGCTGTCCCTCTGTTTGAAGGCTGAATTGCGGGTTCTGATCAGAGCCTGGACTTCACTGGTCATCCAAGGTTTGTGGTTTGGAAAGACCGGGATGTGTTTTCTACACAGCATTTGATGTAGAAAAGGACAGATTCGGTGCTGTTCAAAGATGCTCCAGTCAGTGGAGGCAAAGCAGTCTTATAGCTGGAGAAGAGTGTTTTCAGGCAAGGTTGTAATTGTTTGCTTTGTTGGAGGGGAACTCTTCCTAAGGGCAGTGTAGGCAGGAATCAGTAACAGAGGGAGATGGTTTGATTGTCCAAGGTGGGGGAGGGCAGTGGCTCTGTAGGCGTGCTTAAAGTCATTATAAACATGATCCAGTGTCCTTTCCCCTCTTGTGGGACACTTAACATGTTGGTAGAATTTTGGGCAATACAGTCTTTAAGCATGCTTTGTTAAAATTCCCTGCAATAATGTGGACTGCATTGAGGTGATCTCTTTGCTGCATCCCAACAATGCACTGGAGGCTGCACGGTGGCGCAGTGGTTAGCACTGCGGCAGCACAGTTTACCCTTGGCCGGGGGATTGTGGGGATCGTGGGTTCGATCCCAGCCCCCGACCAACAGTGATCTGTGTGGAGTTTGCATGTTCTCCCCGTGTTGCGTGGGTTTACTCCGGGATTTCTCCGGTTTCCTCCCACATGCCAAAAACATGCATGTTAGGTTAATTGGCTGTTCTAAATTGTCCCTAGATATTTGTTTCCTATAGGCCCTTAGAATAGAGGGTTAGTATTAATGAAAGCGCTTTGAGTGGTCTTTGTGACTAGAAAAGCGCTATATAAGTGCAGGTTAGTTAGTTAGTGATTGAGTGCTAAGCTAATGTTAGCATCAGAAGGAATGTAAACGGCTGTTAAAATTATTGTCGTTAGCTTGCAGGGGAGATAAAAAGGCCCGCATAGGAAGGACATGGCCTCTATGTCCGGTGAACAGTAGCTATGAATTATTCTGCTGTTTTTACACCAAGTCTAAAGCACATAAGCACAGAGCCCCCCCCCCCCCCCCCCCCCCCCCCCCCTTAGCTTACCAGAATCAGTGCTGGGGTTCAGAGAGTGTGTAGTTTGGCCAAGTAATTCCACAGCCGCATCCGGAAAGCATTCGTTCAGCCATGATTCAGTCACAATCAGATTCCAACAGTCACGGATGTAGCGATTATGGGCGATCTCTGTGCACAGCGTGTTCATTTTGTTGGCGAGAGATCTGGCGTTGGAGAGAAAAATTGAAGGTAATGGTATTTTGGAGCAAAGTTTGTGCAGCTTGGCATAAAGGCCAGCTCTGCATCCTCATTTCTGCTTCCTCTCCCATCATCGTCTGAGCTTGCGGGGCGTAACGAACCAAGGAGCACCTGTAGATCTGGCAATTTTCTCAGGGGAAACTCATGATGGCGGCGCGTGCACAACGCGAGGCTCAGCATCTTCTCAGATTTTGTGGATTAGCAGTGTTATTTCTGCTCATTTCGGGTCTGTTCGTTCAGAACAGCTTCACTTTCACATCTTACACCCGAAATGAGCTTTTGGACATTGGATTACAAAATAACGATAACGATCTTTTTAACGATCTTTTTATCAGCAACCTACATTTCATCCCTGAGCTCCGGAGAACACCCGACGCTAGGCAAGCTACCCGGCCGACCGGAAGTGCTCGCAGGCGGCGTAGAGACCGTAAACAAAGGCGGGGGAAGCGCGGAGGGCTAAGAGCTAAGCTAAAGCTAACATCGCACTGGCTTTCTCTACCCAGCATTTTCCTCGCTAATGTACGGTCACTGGCGAACAAAATGGATGAGCTACGGCTTCGGATCACCAACAATAAGAGACTTAAGAACTGCAATATCGTGATTTTCATGCAAACATGGTTACACAGTGGAATACCTGACAATGCTATCGAGCTAGCCGGCCTACACACTCTCCGGGCAGACAGAGCAGCTGATGACTCTGGTAAGACCAGAGGTGGAGGAGTGTGCATTTATATTAACAAGGCTTGGTGCACGGACTCTGTCACTGTTGGGAGACACTGCTCAGCTAACCTGGAGTTTCTCATGGTTAAATGTAGACCTTTCTATCTGCCACGGGAGTTCACTTGTACCATCATAACAGCTGCTTATATCTCTCCGAATGCTAATGCTAAGCTTGCTATGAAAGAACTGCATGCAGCTATTAGCAAACAACAAACTGCACACCCAGAGGCAGCATTTATTGTGGCGGGTGATTTTAACCACTCTAACCTCAAGACAGTGCTTCCTAAATTCTACCAGCATGTCTCCTGTCATACAAGAGGGGACAAAACATTGGACCACGTTTACACCAATACTGTGGGAGCCTACACAGCAACTCCCCTCCCCCACCTAGGTCAGTCTGATCACTTATCCTTGTTCCTTACCCCCAAGTATGTACCGCTCATCAACCGGGTGAAGCCATCAGTGAGGACCATCAAAGTGTGGCCAGAGGGGGTTGACTCTGTACTCCAGGAAAAGTTTAGCAACACAGACTGGAGTATGTTCACCTCTCAGGCTACCTATGGCTCCCACATAAACATCGACTCTTACACCCACTCAGTCCTGGACCATATCAACACCACTATTGACAGTGTCACCACGGAAAGACAGATCACCACGTACCCAAATCAGAAGCCATGGATGAACAGAGAAGTGCGGCTTCTGCTAAAGGCACGTAACAATGCCTTCAGATCTGGTGACGCACAGGCCTACAGTTCACCCAGGGCAGATCTGAAGAGGGGCATCAAGAAGGGCAAGCAGAATCAGAATCAGAATCAGAATCAGAATCAGATTTATTGCCATTGTTCATGTAGTACACAAACTAGGAATTTGTCTCGGTGCAATGCTGCAACATTAAACATGATAAAATAAAAGAAATAAACTATACATGCAATAAAGTGTAGAATAAGAGTGAGTAATACTGGTCAGCAGTTAAAATATATTAGCGAGCAGCAGATAATGTGGAGAACCATATAGTGCAGTCGGTAATGCAGGAAGAAAACATTGATGATTGACATGAGTCCGGTTGAGCTGCTGTACATAGTGCACGAGAGTCAATAAGTCACTTAGTGTTCAGCAGTCTGATGGCAGAGGGGAAGAAGCTGTTCATGTGACGGGAGGTTTTAGTCTGGATGGACCGAAGTCTTCTACCTGAGGGGAGGGGGGCAAACAGTACGTGACCAGGGTGTGAGGGATCGGCTATGATCCGGCCAGCACGCCTCCGGGTCCTGGAGATGTACAGATCCTGGAGAGATGGGAGCTTGCAGCCGATCACCTTCTCAGCAGTGCGCACGACGCGCTGCAGCCTTAGTCTGTCCCTGGCAGTGGCTCCTGCGTACCACACGGTTATGGAGGTGGTGAGGATGGACTCGATGATGGCTGTGTAGAACTGCACTAACATCTTGGTGGGTAGCTTGAGCTTCCTCAGCTGCCACAGGAAGAACATCCTCTGCTGGGCCTTTTTGATGAGGGAGCACAGCTACAAGCTGAAGGTGGAGGAACATTTTGGGGACTCTGACCCCTGAAGCATGTGGCAGGACATCCAAGCTATCTCTGATTATAAACCCAGCAACTCCATACCTATAGTCATGACTGTGTCCTTTCTCAATGAGCTAAATGACTTCTATGCTCGATTTTACAAGGACAATAACGAAAAGAATATCAATTTCCCACCCTCTGATGACCTCCACCACCTCACACTCACCCACACCGACGTCCATAACGCACTGAGTCATATCAATGTACGTAAGGCTGCTGGCCCTGACGGCATTCCTGGGCGTGTGCTGAGGGCATGCGCTGAGCAGCTGGCAAGGGTCTTCACGGACATCTTCAACCTGTCCCTGGCCCAGGCGGTGGTACCAGCGTGCTTCAGGACCACTTCTATAGTACCAGTGCCGAAACATTCAACACCATCGTGCCTAAATGACTATCGCCCTGTGGCACTGATGTCCATAATCATGAAGTGCTTTGAGCGACTGGCCTTGGCACAGCTCAAAAAATGCCTGCCCCCTACACTGGACCCTCACCAGTTTGCCTACTGGAGTAATAGGAGTACAGAGGATGCGGTTTCTACAGCGCTGCACTGTGTACTCTCACATCTGGATGACAAGAACACCTATGCAAGAATGCTGTTTGTTGACTTCAGCTCAGCATTCAACACAGTTATCCCCTCCAAGTTGATCACTAAACTTGGGGACCTGGGAATCAGTACCTCCACCTGCAACTGGATCATGGATTTTCTGACCAACAGACCCCAGCATGTTAGGTCAGGCCCCAACCGTTCTTCCATCATCACACTCAACACTGGTGTACCATAGGGCTGTGTGCTCAGCCCATTCCTCTACTCCCTCTTCACCCATGACTGCAGGTCTATGTATGGATCCAATTCCATCATAAAGTTTGCAGATGACACCACGGTGATCGGACTCATCAGGGACAATGATGAGTCAGATTACAGGGCAGAGGTTGAGCACTTGGCTACTTGGTGCGCTGACAATAACCTGCTCCTTAACACCAGCAAAACCAAGGAGCTCATAGTGGACTACAGGAAGGAGAGGGGAGAGACACATGACCCCATCCATATCAACGGCATAGCTGTTGAACGTGTCCCCAGCTTCAAATTCCTGGGGACCCACATCTCGGAGGACCTGTCCTGGTCAGTTAACACCACCAGCCTGATCAAGAAGGCCCATCAGCGCCTGTCTTGATGTCTTGAGGACACTGAAGAAGAACCATCTGTCAACTGACATCCTGGGCAACTTCTACCGCTGCTTGATAGAGAGCACCCTGACCAACTGTGTCACAGTTTGGTATGGGAGCTGCTCTGTCGCTGACCGTAAGGCGCTGCAGCGGGTGGTGAAAACCGCCCAATGCATCACAGGGACTCCACTTCCAGTCATAGAGGACATCTACAGGAAAAGATGTCTGCGCTGAGCACGCAGCATTCTTAGGGACTCCAACCATCCTGCTCATGGACTGTTCCAGCTTCTCCCCTCTGGAAGGCGTTTCAGAAGCCTTCGGACTAGAACCAGCAGGTTTAGGAACAGTTTCTTTCCAACAGCTGTCACATTATTGAACTTAGTTCCCCGCTGAACCTCCACTTCTCTCCCCTTTAACACCCCCCCTCCCCCCGTGCTTCCTCAAATTGTATACACATATATATCATATCTGCATATTGTCATTATATATTGATACATACTGCTATTCTGTATATTATCATCACATATTTAACTACATACTGTTTTTCTGCATATTGTCACTCTGTATAGTTAGATAGATTGTCTGCTACTTACCTCACTTCACCTGTACTTTGCTCTTCTGTATTTTATGCTAACTTATTCCCATCTCTTACCATCCTCACCTGTACAAAACTGCCCACCTAACTTATTGTACATTATTTGCACATAACGGTACTCTTAACTTTCTACACTGACCTATCTGCATATATTTGCTCAAATTATACATACTGTCAATTACTGTATATACTGCACTGCTGTCCTTTGCACTTCTCATTGGATGCTAAACTGTGTTTCGTTACCTTGTATTCATACATGGGTAATGACAATAAAGTTGAATCTAATCTAATCTAATCTAATCAGGGGATGAAGTGATCGCCTCATCCACTTTGAGCCTTTGCCTACCCTGATTGTATTTGCCCTTGCATAACTGTGAGTAGAGTAACTGCCGAAGGAGTCGCTGGTGATCCATCCTCTCAACATGTTCGAGCCATCTTAGGTTCATCTGTATTAGCATGTCCTCCATTGATGGTAGACCAGCTCGTTTCAGCACTTCTATGTTGGTTATCTTGTCTTTCCATGAGATATTTATTATGGCTCGAAGGTGTCTTATCATGTACGCATGGCGTTTCTTTACCTGTGCCCTGTAGACAGTCCAACTTTCAGCACCGTACAGTAAAATAGCCAGTACTGTCGCTCTGTACACTTTGCTTTTCACATGGATAGACACATGCTGATTGTTCCACAGTCTCTCCCTCAAGTTTCCAAACACAGTACTCACTCTTCCCATTTTTAAAGGAAGTTCTTCATCCAGCTTAGCAATCTCTGAAACAGGACTCCCGAGAAACTTGAAACTCTTACACTTGACTAGTGGCTCTGTACCAATGCTGATCTCTTCTGGTAGTGATGTTGATAACTGGAACTTTGGTGGTTGATAAAGGCACTCTGTCTTCTTGATGTTGATTTAGTGCTAGAGCTAGCTGCTCTTGCAAATTTTTCCACTAAAAATTGCATATCTTCCACTCTGTGAGCAACTTGAGCACTGTCATTGGCAAAGAGCATTTCTCTTACTACCTTTATCAATGTCTTGCTCTTGGCTTTAAACTGTGCCACATTGAACAAGTCTGCTTCTTTTCTTGCTTGAATGTATACTGCTTCTGAAGTGTCTTTGAAGGCCACCTCAAGCATGGCTGACAGATATAGCGAGAAGAGTACAGGCGCAAGCACACACCCTTGTTTCATCCCATTACTTACTGAAAAGTCTTTAGACACTGAACCACTCATTGAGACATTTGCTTTCATACTTCTATGGAGTGCCTCAATCAGGTTGACAAACTTCTCTGTACAGCCATATTTCTTGAGTACCTACCAGAGTCCTTGTCGCGATACAGTGTCAAAGGCTTTACTGAAGTCAACGAAGACTACATAAAGTGGAATGTTCTGTTCGATACATTTTTCTTGAACCTGTTTCAAGCAGAAAATCATGTCCATTTTCCTTCTTCCACTTCTAAAGCCGTTCTGGGTTTCTGATAGTACATTCTGCGAGCTGTGTTCATTGAAACTGTTCAGTAGCACACGTGAGAGAATCTTACCAACAGTGGCTAGCAGTGATATACCTTGGTAATTTCCATAATCTTTCCTGTCTCCTTTCTTCAACTAAGGCACAATACTTGCATCCTTCCAGTCTTGAGGTACTTTCTAGGCATCCTATATCTCTTGGATGAGCTTGCGCAGGCAGTTGGTCAGCTGAACACCACCGGATTTCCATACTTCTGCTGGAATTTAAAAAAATTTTTTTTTTTTAATTTTGTATACTTTATTGATCCCCAGAGGGGAAATTGAGGGCATCCACCTGGATAGATGGAATTCCATCCCTTCCTGGAGCTTTACCATCCTGCATTGTCCTGATAGTGTCATGAACGGAGCTGAGGCGTCAGCCCCTGTTCCATGATTGTGGCTGTAGTTTTCTGATTATTTGATAATTATCGCCACCTTGCAGGTTTTGGAGCCTGAGCCTGGCTCCCTGTCAGCCTATGGCCACGTCTCCTCCTCTCGCACTCACACACAGACTTGGCTGCCGCACCTGCTTCCACTTGTCTCTATAGTGCTCAAGGTATTTATGGATGACAGTGGGAGCTTCCCGGTATGACGGCGTTAGTCTAGACTATCTCATAGTCTACTCAATCCTCGTTTGCAGTCTCATTTCAAGTCCAAGTCTGTCTGCACTCTGTTATGTTGATGTCCTGGAGCTTGTGGGTTTTTCCTTGTGTTTTTGGACTTTGCATGGAGTCGTTGTTTCCAGAGCTCGTAGCGCCCGACCCTGCTTGTAAGTCTTCCTTTGCATTATTAATTACTATCCTTCTGCTCCATTCCAGTTCCGTCTGGAACACATGGGGTCCCTTCTTCTCCCGCTTATGGAGCTCGTTCATCCGTACTTTGTGTCAGACAGTTTTCTATGGACATTTTGTGTTGTTTTGCTTTGTAAATAAACACATTTACTTCACCTTCATTTTGTGCTAATGTTTATCCATTTGTTCGCTGCGTAATTTCACAGCAGACATGACAGTACGCCGTCACCACCAAATTGAGCCCAAGCAGTGAAGTAGTGTGTTGTTTCTTTCATTTTGTGTGTGTTTTTCCTCTACCTGCTACCAGAGCCATGTTGGCTTACTGGAGAGACGCAGAGCTGTACGGATTGGCCCGTCTGGAGGACACCTTCGCTTCCACGCCGGGGCTGGTTTCTCGCAAGGCTGCTCGTGCCGCTCGGGACACCACAGCAAAGGTGTTGAAGGAATGTCCCAATATCTTGTTTTTCCCTGAATCAGCCGACATCCTTCACTTCATCCTCGCACTGCGTGGAGAGGAGCCTGAGAGGGAATTTCCATCGTTGGAGCTGCCCCCGACACGGAAGAGGCGTTCACATTGGAAGAAGCCTTCCTCCTCCCTCAGCTCTCCCACTCCATCCCAGCCCTCTTCTCCCGAGCTCCAACCTGAAGACGACTCCGCTTCATCTTCAAGTGTATGGGAGAAACAATGACCGGCTTTACTGGTGGAGACTGATTGCTGTCTGGAGGAGGAGAAATTGGCGGCCACCTTTCCCTCCATGGCCTGTGAAGGAGTCCAGCCTTGCCACAGCCAACGCGAGGAATTATGCCTTGCCAGCTGCAGCAGGAAACACCATCAGCCAGGAGAACAGGCAGGTTTTTCCTTCTTTTGTTCCTAAAATTGTTAAAAATTCTTTCCTGTTCCCTGGTAGAGAGTCTCTTGGTGTGCAGTCCCCAGAGACCTCTCCGCCTGCTGCAGCCATGAACTGCTCACCAGCCCTCTCCATGCACTCTCCCTTCTCCCCTGAATATACGCCGGTTCCGGAGCTGGACTACCACAACTGGGAAGAGCTAAAGGTCTGGGAGGATCCTTTCCCCGCAGCAATGGTGAACCAGACCCCAGCTGCCACGCTGGAGGAATCACCAGCATGGATCTTGATGGCTGGGAGGATTAAGACTGCAGAGACCATCACGCCTGCTGCAGAGGCCATCACAGCAGAGTCAGCTACTGAGCTGAACCTCCAGAAGGCTGAGCCCATGGGAACATCACCCATATCACTGGAATCCTTGACGGCGGTGGAGCTCAAGCTAAGGCAAGTGCTCTCTTTTGTCTTTCTTCTTTCCATAATAGAGCATTTTTGCCTAGTTCTAGGTGAGGAGAGCCAGCTGCAGCCGCATGGTGCACCTGAGCTCAACTCGCCGGGCTCCGCCGCTGCCGGCGACCCCGAACCTTCCTCCTCTCTGTCTGAGTCCTCTTCTAGGGTCACCTGAGAGAGGTCCACATCGCCAGATGAATCCAAGGATCCAGGCTTACCACTTGAGGCTATTGTGGCTACTGCCGCCCCTGCTGAGGTCTCCATGGGTCCAGCTCCCCGCCTGCCGGAGGCCGTGGGTTGGGTTCCACCTCAGTCCAGGTCTCCGTGGGTGCTCGTGATTGATCGCCTCCCGGCTCAGGTTCTCATGTGGGTTGGCTGGCCCACAGTCAAGACAGCATTACGGTCAGCAGTGGCCCAGCCGGCTCTTTTTGGTAGGAAGTCGGACGCTGTATTGCCGGCTGCCTGCTGGCCCGGGTACTGGCCCCCTGAACTTTGGGATCTTAGGTTCTGGGGGGGAAGGGGGGGAGCCTAGTCCTTGGTTTGGGGTTAGAGATTTTGTTCTTGTATTATTTGTGTATTGTTTCTGGTTGTTCCCTCCTGACCTGTTTCCCCCCACCTCCCGCCGTGGTTAGTGGTGATGGTTTTCTGGGTGAGTCACGAACGGGGCTGAGGTGTCAGCCCCCGTTCTGTGATTGTGGCTGTAGTTTCTGATTATTTGATAATTATCTCTAGCTGGCAGGTATTGGAGCCTGAGCCTTGCTCCCTGTCAGCCTATGGCCATGCCTCTTCCTCTCTGCCAGGCATCGACCAGTTAACACTGTCACCTGTTGTATATTATTATTTGTCCTCCTCCTTGTTTTCCACATACTCATTTACACACATGCATGCATTCAGCACATCTTGTCATACATGTACACACACACTTACGCTGACACGCACTCATGCACGGACTCGGCCGCCACACCTGCTTCCACTTGTCTCATTAGTGCTCAAGGTATTTATAGGTGACAGTGGGAGCGGCCCAGTGTGACGACGTTAGTCTAGACTATCTCATAGTCTACTCAATCCTTGTTTGCAGTCTCATTTCAAGTCCAAGTCTGTCTGCACTCTGTTATGTTGATGTCCTGGAGCGCAAGGGTTTTTCCTTGTGTTTTTGGACTTTGCACGGATCGTTGTTTCCAGAGCTTGTAGCTCTCCAACCCTGCTTGTAAGTCTTCCTCTGCATTATTAATTACTACCCTTCTGTTCCATTCCAGTTCCGTCTGGAACGTATGGAATCAGAATCAGAATCAGAATCAGAATCAGCTTTATTGGCCAAGTATGCACAACACATACAAGGAATTTGACTTTGGCTAAAAACTTGCTCTCATTGTCCCTCCTCCTCCCGCCTACGGAGCTCATTCATCCATACTTTGTGTTAGACAGTTTTCTATGGAAATTTTGTGTTGTTTTGCTTTGTAAATAAACAAGTTTACTTCACCTGCATTTTGTGCTCGTGTTTATCCATTTGTTCGCTACGCATTTACACAACGGACGTGACCGATAGCTAACAGTAGTTCATCAAGATTTGCTGGTTCATCCAGACTTGTTACAACTGATCTCTGCCCGAGAGCTTCTTTAGCCTCGTCAGCGAGATCTCTATGGTTGTTTAGTAGTTACTTCCGCCAAAGGGGGAGGTTATGTGATCATCGGCGTTGGTTTGTCTGTTTGTCTGTTTTTTGTCTGTTTGTTAGCAAGATAACTCAAAAAGTTATGGACGGATTTTCATGAAATTTTCACAGATTGTCAGAAATGGGGTATCCTACAGATGATTAGATTTTGGTGGTGATCCAGATCACCGTCCACAAGAAAACTGCCATTACGCAAAATGCCATTTTCGTGAATAACTACTAAACCACTAATCCTATCATTGTCAATCCAATTGTTGTGAATCTAATTGCTAGTCATATGTTTTCATGGTCAAGGAATCTGAAAACGTACACACAAACACTGTATGGGGGGAACTGTGGCGCTAAACCGCCATTACAGAAAATGCCATTTTCGTCAATAACTACTGAACCACTAATCCTATCATTGTGAATCCAAATGCTTGTCATATGTTTTCATGGTCAAGGAATCTGAAAACGTACACACAAACACTGTATGGGTGGAACTGTGGCCGCCATTACGGAAAATGCCATTTTCGTGAATAACTACTGAACCACTAATCCTATCATTGTCAATCCAATTGCTAGTCATATGTTTTCATGGTCAAGGAATCTGAAAACGTACACACAAACACTGTATGGGGGAACTGTGGCCGCCATTATGGAAAATGCCATTTTCGTGACTAACTACTGAACCACTAATCCTATCATTGTCAATCCAATTGCTAGTCATATGTTTTCATGGTCAAGGAATCTGAAAACGTACACACAAACACTGTATGGGGGAACTGTGGCCGCCATTACGGAAAATGCCATTTTCGTGAATAACTACTGAACCACTAATCCTATCATTGTCAATCCAATTGCTAGTCATATGTTTTCATGGTCAAGGAATCCGAAAACGTACACACAAACACTGTATGGGTGGAACTGTGGCCGCCATTACGGAAAATGCCATTTTTGTGAATAACTACTGAACCACTAATCCTATTATTGTCAATCCAATTGCTAGTCATATGTTTTCATGGTCAAGGAATCTGAAAACGTACACACAAACACTGTATGGGGGGAACTGTGGCCGCCATTACGGAAAATGCCATTTTCGTCAATAACTACTGAACCACTGCTTGTCATATATTTTCATGGTCAAGGAATCTGAAGACTGTATGGGGGAAACTGTGGCGCTTGGTGGAGGTCTGCGCTCTCCGAGTGCTTTTCTAGTTGGTCAAAGTGGTCTGCAAATCTGTCCAGGATCTTGTCTTTCTCCTGCAAAACTGTTTCACTATCCGTAACCTTTAGTTGGATCAATCCTCTTGGTTTAGGGCCGTAGATTTCTCTCAAACCTGTGAAGAACATTTTCATGTCCTTCATATCTGCTGCAGTTTGAAGTTCCTATGCTTTTTCCTTCCACCAGTTGGACTTCATCTCTCTGGTGTACTTTGTAGCTCACTCTGAGCCTTTTAGTGTTTCTTCTTCTTTAACTTTGTGTTACACAGTAGATTTTCCTGCCTAGCAGCATTCCTCGCTTCTAGTAGTTTCTTCAGATTTTCATCATGCTCATCAAACCAGTGTTGATGTTTCCTCTCAGGGTGGCCTAAAACATCACTCACTGTCTTATACACCGTATCCTTCAGTGTTGCCCATCTATCTTCGATGTCATTCTTTGAGTTGTTGCTGTCCCAGTCTTTCAAGTTTTCATCCATTTCCTGTGTAAGTTCTTCCTGCTTCTTTTGGCCTTTCAGTGCACTAGTGTTTAGCTTCTGTGGTGGCTTCACACCCTTTATACTGCAAACTTCTCACACAACACAACACACTGCCATCAACAGAAGTTCTCTGATGACTCTGCCATCGTCAGCCTCATCTCCAACGGAGATGAAGCTGAATACAGAGGACTTTTCCAGGACTTCATGGACTGGTGCCATCGGAACTGCCTCCAGATCAACACGAGGAAAACAAAGAGCTGGTGATGGTCTGCCGCAGGCAACGACAACCCCTCACAGTACCAGTAAACATCCAGGGAACAGACATTGAGATGGTGACATCCTACAAGTACCTGGGTGTTCATCTGAACAATAAACTAGACTGGTCACACAATACTGACGCACTCTACAAGAAGGGACAGCGCAGGCTGTTCCTACTGAGGAGGCTCAGGTCTTTTGGTGTACAAGGGGTGCTCCTGAAGACATTCTACGACATGGTGGTGGCATCAGCCATCACTTTTGGAGTGGTCTGCTGGGGCAACGGCATTACAGCAGCCGATAGGAAGAGACTGAACAAACTGATCAAGAAAGCTAGCTCTGTCCTGGGGCAACGCCTTGACCCAGTGGAGGAGATAGGAGAGAGAAGGATGGTGGCTAAACTGTCATCTCTGCTGGAGTCCGAGTCTCAACCTATGCAGGACATACTGAACGCACTGAGGAGCTCATTTAGCAGTAGACTACATCATCCTAGGTGCACGACCGAGAGGTTTCGCAGGTCCTTCCTACCTACAGCTGTCAGACTTTATAACCTAAGCAGGGCTGCTCACAGAGATAGTAAAAAAAAAAGTGACGACCTAATGGTATTGAATGCAAAAGGCGCAACAGACTTACACAAATGGTCCCCTCCAGTATACGACTAGGACAATATCAGTTGCTACGGAGGGTGACAATATGTATGGATACATATTCATACTATGTAGTATAACTAAGTAGACGGTTATGCTGTTTATTGCATCTAGCTACAATGCTCTGCACTGTGTATATACTGTATATTTATGTGTACATATTGTGGGGAACGTGAAATGAAGAAGCTGAATGGTTTTGTAATTCAGATTTAATGTCGGCTTCACATCCCCAACATGTCTCACCAAAAGCAGAAAGAGACTGATCGCAGTCAGACCCCCATATTTATACATCACACAACAAAAGCCAACATCACACATCCTTGTCATATCCTTCTAATCATCCAATGTCTCCTTCCAATGTCCTCCCGTTCCTTCGCCTGACCCTGGGGGTCAGGAAGTCTTTTCAGGTCTTCACCGCCGCGCCTCCATCTCCTCGTTGTTCTCCCCAGGCGGTCCAGACCTATTGTCCTCTTCTGAGACGTGAGGTCATTCCACACATGCAATCACAAAACATCCCCCTGTGTCTATACATATGCAGATATGGATATATGTATATTCACTGCTCTTATTTTCTTACCTTCTAAATTATTGCTCTGAGTGTTCCGATCCCTGTGCTGTTGCAATCCTGGAATTTCCCCACTGTGGGACTAATAAAGGCTTATCTTATCTTATCTTAATGTCTCTCGGCCTTACTCTAATGTAATCTAACAAGTGCCAGTGCTTGGATCTTTGGTGCATCCATGTCTTCATGTGTGTGTCCTTGTGCTTAAATAGGATGTTGGTTATCACAAGGTTGTACTCTGAACATAGTGTAAGTAGAAGTTCTCTATTAGCATTGCTCTTGCCTACTCCATGACTGCCAGCACTCCTTTCCATTTCTCAGTGTCTGAACCAACTCTAACATTAAAATCTCCATTGAGTATCAGCCTGTCATCAGACGGTACATATCTGATAGTCTCAAGTAAATCACTGTAGAACTCTTCCTTCGCCTCCTCTGTGTTGGTCATTGTTGGGGCATACACACTGAGTGGGGCATACAACTTCTGCTGTAGTGAGAGTCTCATAGTCATTATCCTGTCATTGATTGGCACCGGTTCCTCATCAAGCATTGCTGCCATCTCCTTTCAAACTGCAAAGCCTACTCCTGCTTCTCTCCTTTCATGAGTTGATTTCTCACTCCAAAAGAAGACATGCCCATGATCTTCCAAACTGCCACATCCAGGCAATCTTGTTTCACTAAGTGCAGCTATGTCTACATTGTACCTGTTCATTTCTAAAGCCACAAGTGCGGTCTGTTTTTCTGGGTGCTGTGATGATGATCTGTCCATCAGATCGCATACATTCCATTCTGCTACACACAAGGCTGCTGTTTTCCTCTTCTTCTCTCTTCCTGCTCCTATCATACTTTTGAATGAATGAATGAATGAATGAATGAAATGAAAAGGTTTATTGTCAATACTACCATATGTGCAATACATACAGGAGAATTGAAATTTGACTTGACATTGGGCGCGTTCTATAAGCGCATCCCATAGCTGCAGCAGCCCGAAGGCGCCAGTCGAACAGGAGGGTAAAGAGGGCAAGGGTCAGGGTCAGGGAAAACACAATAGGCAGAGAGAAAAAAACATAGTTATCAGAATAACGTTCATATAAGCTCATATAAGCTCAAATGAGCCAAATTATGATTACACAGAAAAAAAAACCCCTCTATGCACAATTAGCAGACAATAGATCACACATTACAAAGAGTTGAGAGAGACAGTATGTGTGTATTTGTGTCAGTGTACATGTATCAGTCATGTGATGTTGTATGCATTGTGTAGTGTAGGTGTGTCATTGCTAGTGAACAGCAGAGGGCACCCTCTGGCAACGGATAGATATTATTCAGTCATGTGTTCTATAGTCCAGACACATGGTAACGCTGTCCTTGGAGCTCGGTCTGCTGAAACAACAGCAATTGTCGATTGTTTGGGTTAGCCGCTCCTTCAGCCTTATCTTCATCGAGGAGGAATGTAAACAGGGCACCAAAAAAACAAGGTCAAATCTGCACAGTGCACTCAGAGAATAGAATTTTCCTCTCTCATGCCATTCTGTGCTTCATAATTTCCATACAGGCTTAAAAAACATTCTCTGGAGAGCACTAGCGACTTCAAGATGTATTCCACCATCTGAATCAATTACCATTCAGTTCACCATGCCGCCTCGTGCACTCCCCAACTGGTCAAATTGGTGAAGGAGCTTGCCTGGGTCTGCATTTTGAACAGCTCTCCACCTTCCTCAATTTCTGAAACATCAGGAAACTCCAAAGCCAAAAATAGAAGTCCTGTGATCAAGCCAATAGATGTCTTCTGCATCTCCAGTCGAATCATACAGACACATGAGTTCCAATGTCCATGAGTCTTCCCCTTGGGTTCCCCCTGACCCGCTGCCTGTCAGAGTGTGAACAGATCAGCGTCGAAATTGTTAACCCAGTCGACGTCTGAGCCGGTAT
Source organism: Pholidichthys leucotaenia (assembly GCA_020510985.1). Classification (NCBI taxonomy): domain Eukaryota; kingdom Metazoa; phylum Chordata; class Actinopteri; order Cichliformes; family Pholidichthyidae; genus Pholidichthys; species Pholidichthys leucotaenia. Next base: position 24,337,022 of record CM035839.1, on the reverse strand, counting down.
GAGTTGCTTTCTGACTGACCATTTCATGAAACTGCTTGCAAAGTATTTGAGTACTGCCAGCTTTTGCTGGACTAGTGGCACATTCTTGGCAGATAGAGGTATTATCAGTGGCAAGGACAAGTCAAGACAAACTGACTCCAGTATCTGTTGCAGTGACTGACCAGATGATTGGTTTCTTTATCTGTGCTCTTTGTGTAGTGCACGTCACAATGCACTGACTGGCAAAAGTCCACCACAGGCCTTGCGACAGATATTGTTTTTAGTTCTGCCAGGCTGCCAAGTTTCACCCTCCATGTCCTCGCAGGGGCAGGGTTGCCAGTTGAATCACCGATGACCTACCCATGAGACAGATAGTACTGTTTTTCATAGTTATCTGGTAGTAAGTAAAACCAATGTCTTACCTGACAAGGATAATTCTTACCATAGACTGTAAAAACTGGTAGGTGATCACTAACGTCATTTATTAATAGCCCACATGTTGTATTATTTTCTGTCATGAGTGAATATATTGTCAATGAGAGTGGCAGAATAAGATGTGATACATTATATTTATAAATCCGTCTGTAGCTTTGTGTTTGGGTTCAGCAAATCGATATTAAAAAATTCCATAAATAAAAGTGGTTTTGTTTTTTAGTTTTTGTTTCTTAGTTCCCCTCATGGATCGTCATCTTATTGTGGTGGGTGGTTTGCATGCCCCAGTGATCCCAGGACCTACTATATGTTGTCCGGGGAAATTTGCCTGTGATAGGGTCACCCAAGACAAACTGGTCCTGGGTGAAGGGCCAGACTAAGAATGATCCAACAGACTCTCATGATAAATTCTAGATCAAGGATTCAGTGTACCCCGCCCAGTATGGGGTTACCGGGGCCCCACCCTGGAGCCAGGCCTGGGGGAGGGGCTTGATGGCTAGTGTCTGGTGGCTGGGTTTCCACCCATGGGACCCGGCCGGGCTCAGCCTGAAGGAGTTACATTGGTCCACCCTCCAGTGGGCTCACCACCTGCAGGAGGGATCATGGGGGTCCGGTGCTATGTGGATTAGGTGGTGGTCAAAGGCGAAGACCTTGGCGGACTGATCCCAAGCTTTCTAAACTGGCTTTTGGTACGTGGAATGTCACCTCTATGGTGGGGAAGGAGCCTGAGCTGGTGTACGAGGTTGAGAGATACTGGCTAGATATAGTCGGCACCTCAACACACAGCTCTGGTTCTGGAACCAGTCTCCTGGAGAGGGGCTGGAGCTTGGCCTTTTCTGGAGTTGCCCCCTGGAGTTGCCCCCCACCTTGCTGCCTCTATATTGGAGTTTTTCCCGGTGGATGAAAGGGTTGCTTCCCTGCTCCTTCGGGTTGGGAAACGGGTCCTGACCATCATTTGTGCCTATGCACCAAATGATGTTTCAGAGTACTCACCCTTTTTGGAGTCTCTGACTGGGGTGCTAGAAGGTGCTCCTCTTGGAGACTCCATTGTCCTACTGGGGGACTTCAATGCACATGTGGGTAACGACAGTGAAACCTGGAGGGGGGTGATTGGGAGGAATGGCCTACCCGATCTGAACCAGAGTGGTGTTCAGTTATTGGACTTCTGTGCTATCCACAGTTTGTCCATAACGAACACCATGTTCAAGCATAAGGGTGTCCATATGTATACTTGGCACCAGGACACCCTAGGTCGCAGGCCGATGATCAATTTTGTTATCGTGTCATCAGATCTGCAGCCGTATGTCTTGGACACTCGGGTACAGAGGGGTGCAGAGCAGTCAACTGATCACCACCTGGTGGTGAGTTGGATCCGATGGCAGGGGAGGATGCCATTCAGACCTGGTAGACCCAAACGTATAGTGAGGGTGTGCTGGGAACGTCTGGCTGAGGCCCCTGTCCGGGAGGTCTTCAACTCCCACCTCCGGAAGAACTTCAACCACATTCCGAGGGAGTCTGGAGACATGGAGTCTGCATGGGCCATGTTCTCCACCTCTGTTATTGAAGCGGTGGTCCAGAGCTGCGGCTGCAAGGTGGTTGGTGCATCTCGTGATGGCAACCCCCGAACCAAGTGGTGGACACCAGTGGTGAGGGGGGCCATTAAGCTGAAGAAGGAGTCCTATCAGGCTTGGTCGGCTTGTGGGACTCCCGAAGCAGCGGAGATGTACCGGCAGGCCAAGCAGAGTGCAGCTTGGGTGGTTGCTGAAGCAGAAACCTGGGTATGGAAGGAGTTCGGTGAGGCCATGGAACAAGACTTTCGGTCGGCCTCGAAGAGATTCTGGCAAACTGTCCGGTGGCTCAGGAGGGGAAAGCAGCTCCCTGTCCACACTGTGTATGGTGCGGATGGGGCGCTGTTGACTTCGACTGGGGATATCGTCGGGCGGTGGAAGGGATACTTTGAGGATCTCCTCAATCCCACTGATACGCCTTCCACAGAGGAAGCAGGGCTTGTGGATGACTCGTCTATCACAGGGGCTGAGTTCACCAAGGTGGTTAAAAATCTCCTTGGTGGCCGGGCCCCGGGGGTGGACGAGATTCGCCCTGAGTACCTCAAGGCCCTGGATGTTGTAGGGCTGTCATGGTTGACGCGCCTCTGCAACATTACGTGGAGGTTGGGGGCAGTGCCTTTGGCATGGCAAACTGGGGTGGTGGTCCCTCTCTTCAAAAAAGGGGACCGGAGGGTGTGCTCCAACTTTAGAGGGATCACACTCCTCAGCCTCCCTGGGAAGGTTAGATACTGGAGAGGAGAGTCCGGCCGTTGGTTGAACCTTGGATTCAGGAGGAGCAATGTGGTTTTCGTCCTGGCCGTGGCACATCGGACCAGCTCTTTGCCCTCTCGAGAATTCTTGAGGGTTCGTGGGAGTTTGCCCAACCAGTTTACATGTGTTTTGTGGACTTGGAGAAGGCATTTGCCAGCATCCCTTGTGTTTTTTTGTGGGGGGTGCTTCGGGAGTATGAGGTATCAGGCTTGTTGTTACGAGCTATTCAGTCTCTGTACGACCGTTGTGAGAGTTTGGTTCGTATTGCCACCACTCGGTCGGATTCATTCCCAGTGAGTTAGACTCCGCCAGGGCTGCCCTTTGTCACCGATCCTGTTCATAATTTTTATGGACAGGATTTCTAGGTGCAGCCAGGGAATGGAGGGTGTCATGTTTGGGGACCACAGGATCTCATCTCTGTTGTTTGCAGATGATGTTGTCCTGTTGGCTTCATCCAGCAATGACCTACAGTTCTTGCTGAGACGGTTTGCCACTGAGTGTGAAGCAGCTGGGATGAGAATCAGCACCTCCAAGTCCAAGTCCATGGTCCTCAGCCGGAAAAAGGTGGATTGTCCTCTCTGGGTTGGGGACAGGCTCCTGCCCCAAGTGAAGGAGTTTAAGTATCTTGGGGTCTTATTCCCGAGTGAGGGGAGAATGGAGCGAGAGATTGACAGACAGATCGGGGCAGCATCTGCAGTGATGCGGACGTTGTACCGGTCTGTAGTGGTGAAGAGGGAGCTGAGTTCTAAGGCAAAGCTGTTGATTTACCAGTCAATCTACGTTCCTACCCTCACCTATGGTCGCGAGCTTTGGTTAATGACCGAAAGAACGAGATCGCAGATACAAGTGGCTGAAATGAGCTTTCTCCGTAGGATTGCTGGACTCACCCTGAGAGATAAGGTGAGGAGCTCTGTCATCCGGGTGAGGCTCAGAGTAGAACCACTGCTCCTCCACATTGAAAGGAGTCAGTTGAGGTGGTATGGGCATCTGATTAGGATGCCTCCTGGATGCCTCCCACTTGAGGTGTTTTGGGCACGTCCCACTAGGAGGAGACCCCGGGGCAGACCCAGGACTCGGTGGAGAGACTATGTCTTCCAGCTGGTCTGGGAATGCCTTGGTATCCTCTCTGAAGAGCTGGAGCAGGTGGCTGGGGAGAGGGAAGTCTGGGCTTCTCTGCTTGAACTGCTGCCTCCGCGACCTGGACCTCCAGAAAAGCAGTAGAAGATGGATGGATGGATAGATGTTTCTTAGTTTTGAAAAGGTTTTTTCAAACCAACAATTAAAGGTTTCAAAATTAGAGCCTGGTGCTCTGTAAACACAAGTGACAATTGCATTTATTTGCTTTTCATTGCAAATTTCAACTGTGATACATTCATATATTTTATCAATTGCTGTTGTCATATTTTCCAGAACCTTAAATTTTAAGTCCTTGTCCACATACAGAGCCACTCCTCCTCCACCTTTATTATGTCTATTAATATTTTGAAATTTGTAACCATCCAGATCAAAGTCCAAGCCTTTATCTTCATTTATCCAATTTTCTGATATTGTAATGATGCTGAATGGTTTTGAAAACAGATCTATGAATTCTTTGATAAGGCTGAAATTTGCATATAGGTGTCATGATTAGGGGCAAGTGAGGCTCAAACACGAGCTGCAAGAACAAACACTCAGACACAGGTGTAAAAGTTCATCAGTTTTTTGTGAAAAAACTAAACCAAACACACAACTCTAAATAAAACTGCACAACTAAGGAAAAGAGCAACACAAAAAGGCACACTGAAATTATACACAAAAACCGGTGCCTAGAGAGAGCAGAAAGAGATTATTAGAGACAGAATCTCCCGAAGGGGAGAATAAAAATGGGCGAGTACTCTTACTCAGAGAGCAGGGAACTGCTGCGTGGACCAGGAGAGCTGGGGGGAAGATAGTGACCTGGGTGGGTGTCCGGGGTTCTTCTTGGTCAGGCGAGGGTGGTCAGCTCTGGAGTACACACCTGTGTGGGTGGCAGCAAACCTGGGAGACAGAAGGAACGGGAGTAAAGACGCAGATCAACCAGATAGAATAACGCAGAGAGCTTGAACATTTCCTGGTTGCAAACATAACGATCTAGCGATGGTTGCTCCACATGCTGACTCTTAAATAGTCTAGGTCATCAGGACGCAGCAGGTGTGTAATCACGGAGGTGAGTCTGTCCTCCGGAGCCGAGACATCAGGAACTGGATGGGAGGGGGAGCACGCTCACCAGATCATCACAGTGCCCCTCCTCAAGGGGCGCCTCCTGGCATCCCACTGGGCTTGCGAGGATGGGTCCAGCGGAATGTAGACACTCACCGGATCATCACAGTAGCTTTCTGCTATTAAAAATGATTATTGATAGTTTTCCCTCTACATCAAAACTTGCACTTGTTGTATTGATCTATGGTATAATAGCAACCGGTGTTTAGAATGGAGGAGAAGAAATTATTGTCTGGGTCTATATCATGTTCCAAGTCCTGTGTGCTATGATCAGTGTATTCAAATGTCTGCAGCTCTGGTTGGTCGTGCATATAAATAATCTGCCCCATATAGTTATAGTGTAGGTGGGTGATTTCTATTAGTTCAGGTTCAGGTTACTTTATCTGTACCCGTAGGTAAATTTGTTTTGCAGTCAGGTGACATCCTTTTAGACACATATTTACAAACCACAATTACATTCAACATGAACACAAACACGGACACACATGAAGCTGACTATAAACACGATAAAAGTACTCAAGGCTCCACCAGTCAGGACATAGGACAAAGAGATAAGAGAAAAAACAAAGAGGGAAGAGAGAAGGGTCATATTAAAAAGTTAAAAACTAAGTCAGAGATTAAAAACTCAATAAAAGTCTAAAACCCAATAAAAGATTTAGATCCCAAATAAAAAACCTACAAAAATAAATAAATATAAAATAAAAAATGATAAATAGATAACTAAATTATGTGCAATATATTGTTACATCTTGTTCAACTCTTTGACAGCAGAAGGAACAAAGCTGTTTTTGTAGCACTGGGTTTTACATTTTGGGAAAACAAACCTCTGTCTGGAGGGAAGAAGCTGAAAGTGGCAGTGCAAAGGGTGGGAGTCAATCCTTTAAAATGGAGGTAGCAATCCTCTGTACCTGTCTGGTGTACAGGGATGTCACGCTCAGCTGTGACTCGCCAAGCAAACGACTGGACCATCTAACTACCTGGTCCAAGGATTTCCTCTGTTTCAGTTTTATCTGACCAAACCATGACACTAAAGAAAAGGATAAAACAGATTGAATAAAAGCCCGATAAAACATTGTCATTATGGTTTGGTCAGTTTGGAAGCGTGCAAGTTTCCTTAAACAATGCAAATGTTGCTGACCCCTTTTGCACATCCTTTCACAGTTCTCTTCAAAGTTTAAATTACAATCAATAATCGTCCCAAGAAATCTGTAAGACACATTCAGTGGTCTGGCCTTTTAGTAGAGTGACTTTGTGCCTGGGAGTTTTCCTCCTAAAGTCCATAATAATATCTTTAGTTTTTGTCGTATTCAGCTGCAGGTAGGAATCCTCACACCAGTGAACAAAATCATCAACTACTGGGCCGTGGCCACTCTCACCATCCTGAAGAAGACTGACAACAACTGAATCATCAGCATACTTTATAATGTGTCTGTTGTCATGTCTGCTCCAACACATGTTTGTTTACAGGATGAAGAGTAGTGGTGACAACACACACCCCTGAGGAGAGCCAGTAGAAGAACACTTTTGGTCAGACAATGTACCATTGACCCTTACTCTCTGTGTCCTGTTGGTTAAAAAAATCCAGAATCCAACCCACCAGATTATTACTCAAATCAAATTGTTGCAGGAGCCTTTCAACTAAAATATGAGGTTGGATTGTATTAAAGGCGGAAGAAAAGTCCACAAATAAAAGCCTGGCGTGTGTCCCATTAAAATCCAGATGTTCAAAAAGCATGTTAAACAGAGTGACAGTGGCATCCTCTGTGAGGCCTATTGGCAAACTGCAAAGGATCCAATGCATGCTCAGTCTGCTTTAGGACCTCAAATCTGACCAGTTTTTCAAAAATTTTCATTAAAATTGAAGTCAAAGCAACTGGTCTAAAATCATTTACCGTTTTAGGACAGCTGGATTTTGGAACGGGGACAACCACAGCATCTTTCCAGATCTTAGGCACATGTTGTGTCTGTAAGGACTTATTGAAAATGTAGTGAAATACAGGACTCAGTTCATGTACACAGGACTTTACCAAGCGCCCACATATATTATCAGGCCCTGACTTTTGTTCACTTTTACAGCACAGAAAGCCCTTTTAAAATCCTGCACCTCAATATTAAAGTGCTGACTGTCTTTGAGTTTCTGTTTCAAACCTTGGGTTTCTGTGCTAAAATCAAAGGAGTCAAAACAACCATAAAACAATTAAGAGCATTAGCCAGCTCTGTGTCTGAATTAAAACAATCTACAAACACACGATTACTGCGCTCTGTGCTCTGAAAGCCTGCAATAGTTTTCATACTGGCCCAGGCTGAACCAAGTTTCTTTGTTGCCATCTTGCTTTGCAACTCTGATTTATAATTCTGTTTTGCTCTTAAAATTTCGGCCTTCAGCTCTTTTGTGGCAACCTGCAGCTCAGAAACAACCCCCTGTTTAAAGACAAGTGCTTTCCTCTGTAAGCAGGATTTAACTGATTTTGTAACCCATGGCTTGTTGTTGGGATATATTTTGACATGTTTACGTGGAACGATCATGTCTCTACAGAAAGCCATGTATGAGCATGTCACGTCCACTAAAGAGTCCAAATCATCTCCACAGGACAGTGTGAACACCTCCCAGTCCGTATAGTTAAAGCATTCCTAGAGGCAGTGCACTGAATCCTCTGTCTACACGTTTATGTCTCTGGTCTTCGCCTTGTCTCTTCTGAGAGCAGTTTTATACTCTATGTGGGCAGCAAATGTACACAGTTGTGATCTGAGGATTCTAAAGGAATCAGAATCAGAATCAGAATCAGAATGAGATTTATTGCCATTGTTCATGTAGTACACAAACTAGGAATTTGTCTCGGTGCAATGCTGCAACATTAAACATGGAGTAGCACTAAAGATAAAAAACTATGCATGCAATAAAAGGTAGAATATGAATAAGTAATACTAATCTATGCAATTTTTAAATATATTAACAAGCAGCAGATATTGTGGAGTTCCACATAGTGCAGTCGGCAGTGCAAAAAGAAAACAGTGATAATTGTCATGAGTCCGGTTGAGCTGCTGTACGTAGTGCACGAGAGTCTAATAAGTCACTTAGTGTTCAGCAGTCTGATGGCAGAGGGGAAGAAGCTGTTCAAGTAGCGGGAGGTTTTAGTCTGAATGGACCGAAGTCTTCTGCCTGAGGGGAGGGGGGCAAACAGTGCATGTCCAAGGTGTGAAGGGTCGGCCTGCACGCCTCCGAGTCCTGGAGATGTACAGGTCCTGGAGGGATGGGAGCTTGCAGCCGATCACCTTCTCAGCAGCGCGCACAATGCGCTGCAGTCTTAGTCTGTCTCTGGCGGTGGCTCCTGCGTACCACACGGTGATGGAGGTGGTGAAGATGGACTCGATGGCCGTGTAGAACTGCACCAACATCTTGGTGGGTAGCTTGAGCTTCCTCAGCTGCCGCAGGAAGAACATCCTCTGCTGGGCCTTTTTGATGAGGGAGCTGATGGTCGGCTCCCACTTGAGGTCCTGGGTGATGGTGATGGTGGTGCCCAGGAAGCGGAAGGAATCCGTAGTGGTGATGGGAGAGTCTGTGAGGGTAAGGGGGGGCAGAGGGGCTGTGACTTTTCTGAAGTCCACGATCATCTCCACTGTCTTCAGAGCGTTCAGCTGCAGGTTGTTGTGGCTGCACCAGGACGCCAGCCGGGCCACCTCTCTCCTGTAGATGGACTCGTCGCCATTGGAGATGAGCCCGATGAGGGTGGTGTCGTCCGCAAACTTGATCAGCTTGACAGACTGGTGGCTGGAGGTGCAGGAGTTGGTGTACAGGGAGAAGAGCAGGGGGGAAAGTTCACAGCCCTGGGGTGATCCGGTGCTGATGCTAACAGAGTCTGAGACAGTCTTTCCCAGCCGCACATGCTGCCTCCGGTCCGTCAGGAAGTCGGTGATCCACCTGCAGAGGGAGTCAGGCACGTTGAGCAGGGACAGCTTGTCCTAGAGCAGAGCAGGACGGATGGTAGAGCTGAAGTCCACAAACAGGATCCTGACGTAGGTTCCCGGGGAGTCCAGGTGCTGCAGGATGGAGTGGAGGGCCAGGTTGACTGCGTCGTCCACAGACCTGTTGGCTCTGTAGGCGAATTGCAGCGGGTCCAGGAGGGGAGTGGTGATGGTCTTGAGGTGGGGCAGGACCAGGCGCTCAAAGGACTTCATGACTACAGAGATGAGCGCTACAGGTCTGTAGTTGTTAAGTCCAGTGATCCGTGGCTTCTTGGGGATAGGGACGATGGTAGAGGTTTTGAGGCAGGCCGGCACGTGGCATGACTTCAGGGAGGTGTTAAAAATGTCTGTGAAGACAGAAGTCAGCTCCTCCGCACAGTGTCTCAGGGTGGAGGGAGACACGCCGTCCGGACCGGGGGCCTTGTGCGGGTTCAGTCTGGAGAACTGTCTGTGCACGTCCTGCTCGCTGATGGCAAGGGCAGGGGGGGAGGAGGGGGGGTCCACTTTTGATGAAGTGGGGACCATGGAGGCAGCGGCGCTGGGGGGAGGGGGGAGTTGGACACAGCTGACGAGGTGTCAAAACGGGCATAGTGTTGGGACAGTCTTTGACAAAGGGCTTTGTCATCCTGTCCCTTAGAAGCCTGAGGCTGATAGTTTGTGATTTGCCTCAGTCCTCTCCGCATAGAAGCAGAGTCGTTAGCAGTGAACTGCTGCTGGAGTCTCTCAGAATACACAGATTTAGCTCTCCTCAGCTCTCTGCTAAACCGGTACTTGACCTCCCTGTAGCAGTCCCTGTCTCCACTTTTCAACGCTGCTTCCTTCTCCTTCCTGATCTGTCTGAGCTTAGGTGTGAACCAGGGCTTGTCGTTGGAGTAACTCACCCTGGTGCACGATGGAAGAATGCTCTCCTCTCAAAAGTGGATATATGAGGTCACAGTGTCCGTGTACTAATCCAGATCATGCGTGGCTCCTTTAAACATGTCCCAGTCAGTTATTTCCAAGCACGTGCGCAGCTCCTCCACAGCTTCACTGGTCCATTTCCTCGTAGTGCTCACAACGGGTTTTGTGAGCTTCAGTCTCTGTCTGTATGTCGGAATCAGGTGGACCATCATGTGATCAGATAGTCCGAGTGCAGCTCGGGGAACAGCGCGATGCGCATCCTTAACTGTAGTGTAACAGTGTAAAGGAGGAAGGGGAATAGATTTATAGGCCCTCTCAATGGATCCATAGCACAGGTCCAATGTCTTTTTTCGCCTGGTTGGGCAGGAGACATACTGATAAAAGTTTTTAAGTGTCTTCTTTAAAGAAACATGGTTAAAATCCCCAAGGATAAAATTTGGAGCCTCTGGGGAAATCGACTGCAACCGCTGTACCACATCAAAGATGGTGCTGTGGCGGTTCGGTTAACCCCCACAACAGATTAAGGACACTCAGCTCTCTTCTCTTGGTTTTTCCGGCTGCACTACTGAGATGTAATGTGCCATTCATGTATTGTGATGTAAGGTGCCATGCATGTATTGTGATGCAATGTGCCATTCATGTATTGTGATGTAATGTGCCATTCATGTATAGTGTTCATGCGTCCTGTCCTTACTGTGACCTAGAGACTGAGATCAATATGTAGATGTGCCTTGTAACCTCTTTGCCCTGCAGCTGGAGCAGAGGCTAGCAAATCTGCCTATTGTTATGTATGTCTCTTAAATGCAAATGTCTCATGCCTGTTCTGCAGTCTCTTTGATCATACCAACTGCTGGGGAATATCCTTTGATGTATTGTCTGAGTTGGGTATAAGTACTGCACTGTAATCCATGTTCTCTCTCTCATTCACTCACTCTTCAGCTGCTGCTGCAGACACACACCGTGTCTCCTCTCTGAGAGCCTGAGGAATTCGGCTTCAGCCTGCTCACACTATGGGCTGGAGCTGAGTTCCTGTGAAGGCGGTATGATTTAATAAACCTGCTTAAAACCTTCACCAACGCCACTTTATTTCATGCCGCTTCACTGGTGACCCCGAGAACGCACACGTTTTGTGCAAACGCAACCTTCTGGTCTGGACAGCCACGCTGGCGACCCGACGCTGAAGAAAACGAGCTGCCGGCGAACGCAGCACTGGGCAGTGATGCTCCGCCGACGAGCGAACGCAGCAGCCTGACTGATCTGCCCTCCCTGCGGCTTTAGAGAGGCCTCAACGCAGAGCTCACGGCAGGCAAGCTACTCTCCGGACATCGCCCAAGACCGGGTAAACGGCAGTAAACGTCATGGCGCGACCCTCGCTGAGATCGGGGCGTCCATGCGGGACAGCCTGAGGGACAAAGATCGTCTATCTCCCCTCAACGCTCCAACGCACCATGACTAATCTGCAGCCACGGCTCATCATAGATGTTTTTCGGCGCCGACTGCGCCGATCTCCACCAAGTTTCCCACCCTGGTTTCCTCTCCAGCGGGCCCACCCATGCAAGGAGCCCCGGCACACGCACCGGGGGTGACGAGGACGGCGCAACATGCACGGAACAAGAATGGCTCCAGAGACCGCCATCGTCCTGCGCAGCTGCACGCAGAACCTTCAGGGCTGCGCGCTCACCTGAAGCAATCACGCGCGCAGTGCGCCCACAGGATTCACTGATGGTTTCAGCCACGGCGCACAAAGGATTCAGCCGTCTGCTTTTCCCTAGGGCTTTAGGGCTGCGCACGCACCTAAAGTCAACACGCCAAGTTCCTCTGCTTTTGTTTACGCAACCTCGCCGCTCCTGTTTTTCTTCATGGCCACGGGAGGAGTCAGAGACTAATTTTTCTTCTTGTGATCTCCGCACGTGCAACGGGACAGCCCCTCGATGCGCGGAGCAGCAAGCAATTTTTGCGCGGCTCGGACGATTTCACCGTCCCCCTGCCGGCACTTACTACCCCTCTCCTCCCTCCCCCTCCGCCTGCAGCGAGCTTCTCCCACAGCTCGCTCCCATAGATGGATTATCGAGGTCTCGGCCCCCTGCCGTGCCCTCTGGGGGGGAGTGTGTGGCGGTTCGGTTAACCCCCACAACAGATTAAGGACACTCAGCTCTCTTCTCTTGGTTTTTCCCGCTGCACTACTGAGATGTATTGTGCCATGCATGTATTGTGATGCAATGTGCCATTCATGTATAGTGTTCATGCGTCCTGTCCTTACTGTGACCAAGAGACTGAGATCAATATGTAGATGTGCCTTGTAACCTCTTTGCCCTGCAGCTGGAGCAGAGGCTAGCAAATCTGCCTATTGTTATGTATGTCTCTTAAATGCAAATGTCCCATGCCTGTTCTGCAGTCTCTTTGGTCATACCAACTGCTGGGGAATATCCTTTGATGTATTGTCTGAGTTGGGTATAAGTACTGCACTGTAATCCATGTTCTCTCTCTCATTCACTTACTCTTCAGCTGCTGCTGCAGACACACACCGTGTCTCCTCTCTGAGAGCCTGAGGAATTCAGCTTCAGCCTGCTCACACTATGGGCTGGAGCCGAGTTCCCGTGAAGGTGGTATGATTCAATAAACTCTACTTAAAACTCCATCGTGCCTTTATTTTATCATCCGCCTCACTGGTGACCCCGAAGACGCACACGTTTTGTGCGACGCAACCTTCTGGTCTGGACATCCACGCCGAACTGGCCGAGGGACACAAGACGTCTCCTCCCTCTCGCCGCTCCAACGCACCATGACCTGAAGGCAGAAAAGAACACGCTGCCAGTGAACGCTTCAGTGCTGGAGACGGAGGCAGCATCTGCCCTCGGGTGAATGTACACAGTTGTTATAAAAAGTTGGGGGAACTCACGGGACAGATAAAAGGGGCGTAGCGATACGGACAGAAGCTCCACATCTGGTGTACAGATGCACTCTCTGACTGTGACAAATGTACAGTATTGTTTATTAATATATAAACATACGCCGCCCCCCTGACGTTTCCCCGTTACGTCTTCCTGCCAGTCCGAGCGAAGTGGGGCTCCAAAGCCGTCAATCCACAAGTCCGCATCCCGGTCATGCACCGTAAGCCACGTCTCCTCGTAAGCCATGACACAGCAGTTCTTGAAATCCTTCTGATATCGTACATTCCCTTGAATTTCATCCACTGTAGAGCGTGTAAATGAAGAGGTGGATTTGAATCAGGCGATTTATTACACAACTCACACAACAAGCATAGACAGAATGACATCTCAGCAGAGACTCTTCTCTTAAATAACATGGCATTCCTCTAGAAGCTTCTAACACACAAAAGCATTCACTTCATTCGTCCTTAACACCTCCCTGTTATCTCACTAGGGAACCCCTGCACTTTGTTCTTGTCTAAGATGGTACACAATTATGGTCTCCCCATGAGCCGCCATACCACCCCCCCCCCCGAGCATCTTGGATAGAACAATAGAATAACAGTCCATATGCTGTGATAGAACCATTAAACATCAGTCCACATGCTGCTTGGACTTCAGTCTTCTCCCGTATCTGCTGTAACCAGGATTCACCGCCTCCGCGGCGCTGTCATGCTGGGGGGTTGATGTTTGGGGGGGAAAACCTTTTGTCTGTCCGTGTGGGTGCTCTGGGGAATCTTTTCTCTGGGAAGCTCCCCGTGGGGGTCTTCCACGTCGAGGGGACCTCGCCAACAGCACCTGCTCGTCCACCACAACGAAAGCGGGTTTGAGTCTGTCTATGCCAATTTTTTCCCTCCTACCCCCCAAGTCTAGCAAAAAATGCTTATCCCCTGTTTCCAGCGCTCTGAACGGTCCATCATAGGGTGGGCGCAGTGGAGGGCGGTGGGCGTCGTGTCTGACAAACACGAACTCCGCGTTTTTCAAAGTTTTAGGCACAAAAACGCACAGAAAACAGTGGTGGGCAGGGCCCGGCAGCGTGCTTGTGTCTATGCTACGCTGCAACAGCTGAGACGGGGAGCTGCCCAGTGCGGGATTATCTGGCAGAAACTCCCCGGGCAGCCGGAGTGGTTGCGCAAAAACGAGTTCTGCCGGGGAAGCTTCCAGATCCTCTTTAGGTGCAGAACGTAACCCCCAATAAAACCCATGGTAGCTTGTCTACCCAATTTGCATCCGTCAGTGAAGCCCTGAGAGCCGCTTTCAATGATCTATGAAAATGTTCGCATAACCCATTAGCCTGTGGATTGTACGCGGTTGTGCGGTGAATTGTGACACCCAGGCTGCGGGCCATTGTTGACCAGAGTTCGGAAACAAATTGAGGGCCTCTGTCGGATGTAATGTCCAACGGGAATCCAAAACGCGCCACCCATGCTGTTAAAAACGCGCGCGCCACCTCCTTGGCTGTGGTTGCCGCCAGCGAAACCACTTCTGGCCAGCGCGTGGTGCGGTCCACCATTGTCAGGAGGTGCGTGTACTCCTGTGATGGCGGGAGGGGGCCCACGAGGTCCACGTGGACATGGTCGAACCTCTTAGCTGGAATGCGAAACGGCTCCAAGGGAGCCTTCATGTGTCTGTGTACTTTGGCTCGTTGGCACGCCACGCAGGCTACCGCCCACTCTTTCACTTGTTTGCGAAGGCTCGGCCACACAAATTTCTCTCCTACCATTTTGACCGACGGGCGCACCCCTGGGTGCTTCAAAGAGTGAACCGACTCAAACACGCGGTGGCGCCACGCGGCCGGGACCACGGGACGTGGGCGACCCGTGGAGACATCGCAGATTAGGGGGGCATGCCATCCTGCAGCACCCTGCTCTCATGCCCATCACTAACCTGCTCCGCGGCCATGGCTGCGTAATCTATCCCCACGCAGACCGGGGCCACCACGGCGCGCGAGAGGCAGTCTGCCACTACATTCAGTTTGCCCGACACATGCTGAATATCGGTAGTAAGCTCTGAGATCGCGGCCAGCTGTCTCTGCTGCCGGCCCGACCACGGTTCTGAAACCTTGGCCATCGCGAATGTTAGCGGCTTGTGGTCAACGAACGCGGTGAAACTGCGCCCTTCTAGCCAGAACTGGAAGTGGCAAATGGCCAGGTGGAGAGCCAGTAACTCTCTGTCGAACGCGCTGTATTTACGTTCACTGTCGCGCAAAGTCCTGCCGAAAAAGGTGAGCGGCTGCCAAGCCCCGGCAACGCGCTGCTCCACGACAGCCGCTATGGCCACATCTGAAGCATCAGTGGTGAGCACTATGCGGGCCGTTGGGTCTGGATGTGCCAGCAATGCGGCGTTTGCCACGGCTGCTTTGACTTCCGAGAACGCCCGCTCTCGCTTCGGGGTCCATTCGACCCTATCCGCGGGTTTCTGTTTTTTGAGCGCAGCGTACAGTGGTTGCATGAGCTGCGCTGTGCGGGGAAGGAAACGGTTATAAAAGTTCACCATTCTCAAAAATTCTTGTAGCGCCTTGACCGTTTGCGGCCGGGGAAAATCTGCCACTGCGCGCACTTTGTCAGGCAGTGGGATCGCTCCTTCGGGAGAGACACGGTGCCCCAGAAAATCAATCCCTGTCACCCCGAACTGACATTTCGCTGGGTTGATTATTAACCCGTGCTCTTCCAACCTCCGGAAAACCGTCGTGAGGTGGGTTTCGTGTTCGTCTTCGGACGCGCTGGCTACTAAGATATCGTCCTGGTAGACGAACACGAAAGGGAGATCACGCAGCACTGCATCCATCATGCGTTGGAACGTCTGTGCCGCCCCTTTAAGCACAAATGGCATGCGCAAAAACTCGAATAAACCGAACGGAGTTATTACCGCTGTTTTGGGTATGTCCTCAGCGTGCACTGGGACTTGGTGGTACCCGCGGACCAGGTCTGTTTTAGAAAAAATGCGCGCTCCTGCAAGGTGAACGGAAAAATCCTGAATGTGAGGAATTGGGTAGCGGTCGTGCGCTGTGGCGTTGTTCAACCTGCGGAAATCCCCGGAAGGTCGCCACGAACCCTCAGCTTTAGGGACCATGTGTAGCGGGGAAGCCCATGGGCTGTTTGAGCGCCTGATGATGTCTAACCTCTCCAGGTTTGAGAACTCCTCGCGCGCTATGGCCAGTTTAGCTGCGTCCAAGCGCCGAGGTCTTGCAAAAACGGGCGGCCCGGTAGTGGTGATAAAATGCTCCACCCCGTGTTTAGCGATGGCTGCCAAAAACGTCAGGACTGTGAGTGCTGGGAACTGAGTGAGCAGTGTGTGGAACTTACCGCATGTAGCTCTGACACTGGCTTGTGCTGTTGGCCGGGTCACTCGAGCTATACAGAGGACAGAGTCAAAGGACAGTGCATTAACCAGGCGTCTGTTAGCGACATCTACCAACAAACCATGTGCACACAGAAAATCAGCCCCCAGTATATGGTAATTCAATGCTGCTATGACAAAAGTCCACTCAAATGTACGGCCGTGTAGAGACAAGAGTAGAGTCCTCTCACCAAAGGTCTTAATCTCTGAGCCGTTTGCTGCCGCCATCTCGGGGCCGCTAGATCCTGCCAGCCGGTCAGCGTAGGTCGGCCGGATGAAACTCTTCTGGGCACCGGTGTCCACGAGGAAATGCCTCCCCGAGCGTGCGTTCGTCAAGTAGAGCAGCTTGTTCTCCTCCCCGAGGGTCGCGGCTGCTACCGACCCCCGGTCTTGGCGTTTCCCGAGTGCTTGAATTGGCACGGTGGTATACATTTGCGTGCCCTCTCTGTGAAGTGGCGGTGGTAGAAACAAAGCGTGTCTCCCCCGCGTTCCTTGGCTCCCTCTGCTGGTGCCGTCGGTGGTTCTGCTGCTGCCGTCCGTGGCTCCTCGCCTCCTCAGGTTGTCGCGCCGAGCTCCGTCTCTGCCGCAATGGTCGTGAACGCCCTGGTGGCGACGATGATCCGGTCTGCTTCCGGGCTAGAGCACGATAGTCCCGCTTGGCCAGCAACGGCGAATTGGCCAGGGTCGCTCTCGCCGCTGTCGGAAGGTTCCGGAGGAAGAGGTGGGTAAAAATAAAATAGTCATCATCTGTGCCCTTTAACCTCAGCATCTTCTCCATCAGGTCTATGGCTGACCCGTCTCCCAACTCGGTCCGCGTCAGGAGTCTCTCTGCTCTCTCACCCTCCGAGAGTGTGTAGTGCTGGATGAGCGCAGCTTTCAGTGCGTCGTACTTGACGTCGGTTGGTGGCTGATTGAGCAGGCTCTCTACGTGCTGAGCCATGCGGGCATCGAGCGCTGCGACCACATAGTGGAACTTGGTGTCATCCGCCGATATCCCCTGGAGTGCGAACTGCGCCTCTATGAGTTGGAACCAGGAGTGCGGGTTGTGCTGCCAAAAATCCGGTAGCTTGATCGCAACAGCACATGCGTGGCTGGGGGTTCCCATCGAGGTTGGCTCCGGGGATCTTTCTTCGTGTTCCATCATTCGTCTTGGGTCACCAGTGTGGAGCGTGTAAATGAAGAGGCGGATTTGGCTCAGGCGATTTATTACACAACTCACACAACAAGCATAGACAGAATGACATCTTAGCAGAGACTCTTCTCTTAAATAACATGGCATTCCTCTAGAAGCTTCTAACACACAAAAGCATTCAATTCATTCGTCCTTAACACCTCCCTGTTATCTCACTAGGGAACCCTTGCTCTTTGTTCTTGTCTAAGATGGTACACAATTATGCTCTCCCCATGAGCCGCCATACCACTTTATTTCTCAGGGATTGTACATTCCCCATAATAATGGAAGGAAGAGGAATGCGGTTAAGCTGACGCCTCCTCAAGTTTAATCTTACGCCTCCACGCTTTCCACGTTTCCTCCTCTTGTCTCTCTTTTCATCGCCGTGTCCATGAAAATCTCTTAAAATAAAGTCCGGCAGTTGCGGCATGGACTCAAACACAGATGCTGCATTATCCATGTTTAAATGCAGTAACATGTCTCTGGAATACTGCATTCTTCCCGGCGTGATCGCGATCCCACTTACATCCAAAACAAAGAGACGGTAGGAAAGAAACGACAGTGCAAAAACAAGAAGGAAATCCATACTGATGGAACCAGGGAGCTCTTCATGATATAGTCCACATACATTCAAGGACAAAAATGACACAGAGAATTATGTTGAAACACATTACATGTCGGCCTCCGTGGGTCTATAATGACCATGGAAGAGAATCCTAAACATCTACTCTGCTGGAACAGCACCGCCTGTGGCTGAACAGGCCGATGCGCAAATGGCAGTCCCTGTCACACAGGTCGCACTTGTGGGTGGTCTCCGTGCTGCTGGGTCTGTGGCGGTTCTTCCTGCGGGTCCTATTTTCATCTGCTGCAGCAGTCAGTCTCTCTTCACCCGCCTTGAGCTGTCTGGTCAGGGTGCCTCTCCATTTGGAGCGGTCCGTTGCAAGGTCCTCCCAGCGCTCTGTGTTGATCTCCAGGGTCTTCATGTCTCTCTTGCAGATGTCTCTAAAGCGCAGCTGTGGACGGCCAACGTCTCTCCTGCCAGTCGCCAGTTCTCCGTAGAAGACGTCTTTGGGGATTCTGCCATCCTCCATACGGTGAACGTGGCCTAGCCAGCGGAGCCTGCGCTGCCTGAGCAGAGTGAACATGGAGGGAAGGCCGGCGTGGGGCAGAACTTCTGTGTTGGGCACTTTGTCCTGCCAGGATATGTCCAGGATGTGGCGAATGCAGCGCAAGTGGAAGGAGTTCAGTCTTTTTTCCTGCCGGGCGTATGTTGTCCATGTCTCACTCCCATAGAGCAGTGTGCTGATGACGCAGGCGTTGTACACTGCCATCTTCGTCTTGACAGAGAGTTTGGGATTCTCCCACACTCGTGTGGTGAGGCGAGCGAGTGTGAAGGCTGATTTTCCAATCCTCTTGTCGATCTCTGTATCAAGGAAGAGGTTGTTGCTGATCGAGGACCCCAGGTACGGGAACTGATTCACGACCTTCAGCTCATAGTCGTCGATGGTGATGGTTGGTGGTGCTTCCGTGCCTTGCGCCAAGACGTTAGTCTTCTTCAGGCTGATGGTAAGCCCGAAGTCCTTGCATGCCTGGGAGAAGCGGTCCATCAGTGTCTGAAGCTCCTGCTGTGTGTGGGTTGCGACTGCAGCGTCATCTGCGAACAGCATGTCTGTGATTAGAGCCTCGCGTACTTTGGTTCTGGCTTTCAGGCGGGTGAGGTTGAAAAGCCTGCCGTCAGATCTTGTGTGCAGGTAGATTCCCTCTGTTGCTGTGCTGAAGGCATGCCTCAGGAGCATAGCAAAGAAAATCCCAAAGAGGGTTGGCGCAAGTACACAGCCCTGTTTCACTCCGCTGCGTATGTTGAATGGCTCTGAGACGTTGCCGTCGTGCTGCACTATCCCCTGCATGTTGGTGTGAAACGATTCGATGGGGCTTTGCAACTTTGGTGGGCATCCTATCTTTGGCAGGATCTTGAAAAGGCCCTCTCTGCTGACCAGATCGAACGCTTTGGTGAGGTCGATGAAGGCAAACGTACAGGGGCATGTTCTGTTCTCTGCATTTCTCCTGGAGTTGGCGGATGGAGAATATCATGTCTACCGTCGATCGCTCAGCGTGGAAGCCACACTGAGACTCAGGGTAGACACGTTCGGCAAGCTTCTGTAGACGAACGAGAACAACTCGTGCGTAGACTTTGCCAACAACGCTGAGGAGGGAGATGCCCCTGTAGTTGTTGCAGTCGCTTCTCTCCCCTTTGTTTTTGTAGTACGAAGTACTGTAGTGGTACGGCAATTTCCTTCCAGCACTGGCAGAGGATGTCATGCAATGGCAGCAGTAAGGCGGTCTTGCAGTGCTTGATCAGGTCGGGGGGTATGCCGTTGTTGCCGGGTGCCTTGCCAGCAGCCAAGCTATCAATGACCTTGCTGAGTTCGTCGATGGTTGGCTCAGCGTCAAGTTCGTCCATGGATGGCAGGCAGTCGATGGCATCAAGGGCTGACGATGTCACGGTGTTCTGTCTGGAGTAGAGGTTGGAGTAGTGTTCCACCCATCTCTCCATCTGCTTGTTCTTTTCTGTGATCATCTCCCCAGTGGAGGATTGAGGGGGGCAGTCTTGCTCTGAGCCGGACCAAGTGCTTTCTTGATGCCATCGTACATACCACGGATGTTCCCTGTTATGGCAGCGGTTTGAATGTCTTGGCTGAGCTGAGTCCAGTACTCATTGGCACAGCGCCGAGCAGTCTGCTGAACTTTGCTTCCCGCAGCCCTGAGAATCTGGAGATTCTTCTCGTTTGGGTACTTCTTTGTAGCATCATCTCACTTTGGCTCAGCAACAATTATTTTTCTGCTTAAAGACATTTTTGTTTCATCCAGGAATAATGCAAAGAAATGGATTTTCTTCCCCCAGGCCACAGCTGAAATCCCCTTTTGTTAAAACCAGCCTAAGGAATTTCCCCAATGTCCGGCTGCACTTTTATTGCCCCCATAAAACCTACACAGATCCACGACTCAGTTAATTTCCTTAAACTGTGGACATGCTGGATTTAAACAACTTTAAAGTACATTATTACAAACTCAATTCTAAACCTTCATTCTTTTCAGAACTATGAAAATGCAGATGGACTCTGATGTGTTTGATGTGGAAAATCAATAATATGTGTGAAATGCATTAATCTGTGATTTTATATATATATATATATATATATATGCATGTTGATGTTAAATGAATGTTTATTCCTTCATGTTGATTTAGAAGCACTGCTTATAAGATACACTAAGGTTAGTTTAGTTATACATAAGTTTGTAACAGTACATTCCAATGCATTTAAAACTGTGTATTCCTGTGGACTGATATCATGTGTCACCAGTCTTCATAGAACCCCAGCTTCTTCATCCTATTGGTCTCTCACAGACAAGGCCTGTTATTGGACTAAAGGTTCATCGAGCCCGCCCACGAAGGGCGCTCATTGGCTGAGGTTCCGGTCAGGCCAGAATCCCGCGAAACTCAACAGAGCTTATAAAAGGGAGAGAGAGACTCTGTTTCAGCCCTTTTTGCCTTTTCGTCAGACACCACTCTCTTTCTGCTCCGGATTCTCTTTTCGCCTGCTCCCTTCTTTCTGATCTCCTCCATTGTCTACACACAGCAAGGGAGAACAAAGGACCACATGGCGCTTTTCTGAACACAGCAGATAATTTGTTTATGTAACTTTGTATTTTCTTCTTCTCTTAAATGCCTAGGAATTCCTTTTTCTTTGAGCTCAATTCTTAATCGGAGTCAAACTCCAATTCTTAATTTATCACTTTTTGTTAAACTTTCTGTAAACCGCCGTTTGTTTAATTTTAAGGTAAACTTTAATCTTGACTTTATTTTTATAATATTTTTCTTGACCAAGCACCTCCCAAAACTATTTTTATCTAAAGTCCGAAAGTTTCTTTTCTAATTTGAAATCGGATTAGATATCTCTTAATTATTACCGAAGACCTCTTGAAGAAAGACGCAGCTCCCACATAACGTGCAGCTGTAGGATCAACACACAGCTGTCCCACATCACTCTGAAGAGACGTCGGCACCATCTGGCTAAGACCCGTTTCAACTGTGGGTCATGCAGCCCAGAATCCAGCCTCCTTCGACCGCTTGAATCTAAAGGTCGAGCTGTGAACCCTTGAAGTATCTGCTGGCAGATATTTCCCTCACATCCACAAAGTCTTGGGCTAAAAAAGGATGACAGAACTGCCATCACTGAGGATCACGTGAGCTGAAAAAAACTTTAATTCATCTGCTGAATTAAACTTGAGGTTCAGTACTAATTTATATATCTAATCAGATGCAAATTAAGAAGCCCTTAACATAACTCTCCTTTTCATTAAAATTCTGTTTTTATTTTCTTAAGATTAATTTAGGACTTTTTCATAATTAGCAAACTTTCTCCATAAATTTGCGTTGTTTTTGATAATCTGTTAACTCAAACTGATAGAAATTCGTTTCTCAGTTTAACCCTGGTTCCGAAAATATTGACATTGTTAATCTATCATTTACAAGATTGATTTTATGATTAATGAAATTATTTCGATGTCTATTAATCATTTTGTTTAATAAATATTTAAAAATGAGAAGTTGTTGGGAATTTATTTCATTCTGAGTCTGTTTCAAGCCCAGGTATCGAATTCACGGAAAATTTTTGAGACTGATTATTGATTAATTTATTGAGTGATCAAACAGGTATAAAGTGAAATTAAAGATCAAATTGCTTCTTAAAGATAGAAGCTGGTGCCCCTTACGAGTGTTATTAACTTTTCTGATGTATATGAAATGAGATTTGAGCTCAGATTCCAATACATCAATATAAATTAAATAATTCATACCTGATCATATTTATTATTTATTAATATCCATTTTCACGTTACATCTTGTACTCAGCAAGTGCTGAGCGCTTGGCTTCAATGACGGGGGTCATCTCAGTCAACTTGGCATCAAACCAATCCTGTGACTTCGAGGTCTTCCTCCCAAAGGTAGCCAAGGTTGTGTGGTGGATGGTGTTTCGCAGCTCTTCCCACTTCTGCTTTGCAGATTCTCCTTCTTGTGGTACACCGAGTTCCTTCTCAAAGGTGGAGGCAAACTGCTCAATAAGTTCTGGTTGGTCCATCTTGCTGGTGTCAATCCGTGCCTTTCCAGGCTGTCTAGCACGATGGAATTTCTTCAGCTGCAGCTTGACCTTGCAACACACCAATGAATGGTCTGTGTCACAATCTGCACTCTGGAACGAACGGGTGATTAGCACGTTCTTCAGTGAGATGCGCCTGGTCAGGATCAAGTCCAGCTGGTGCCAGTGCTTTGAGCGCGAATGTCGCCAGGAAACCTTGTGTTGGGGCTTGGTCTTGAAGAACGAGTTTGTGATGCACAGATCGTGATATGTGCAGAACTCGAGCAGCCGCTGTCCGTTGTCGTTCATTCTGCCCACGCCAAATGGTCCAAGACAGGAGGGCCAGGAGTCGTGGTCAGCACC
This sequence comes from Pholidichthys leucotaenia, assembly GCA_020510985.1. Classification (NCBI taxonomy): domain Eukaryota; kingdom Metazoa; phylum Chordata; class Actinopteri; order Cichliformes; family Pholidichthyidae; genus Pholidichthys; species Pholidichthys leucotaenia. Next base: position 24,314,254 of record CM035839.1, on the reverse strand, counting down.
CACTCTGGCATTGAAGTCTCCAAGGAGAATGAGTTGTTCAGAGTTGGGGATGATCCTGACAGTTGTTGCGAGATTCTCGTAGAACTCGTCTTTTGCCTCTGGTGTGGCTGTCAGTGTTGGGGCATACACACTGACAAGGGTGACTGGGCCTTGAGTGGTGTTCAGGTGGAGGGGGAGGAGTCGTGCAGAGCCATTGCTGCCCGGTTCCACCATCTTCAGCAAGGTGTTCTTCACTGCGAAGCCCACTCTGTGTTCCCTGTGTTCGTCACTGCCCTTTCCCTGCCAGTAGAATGTGTAGTCCTTCTCTCTCAGTGTGCCTGCGTCAGCCAACCGTGTTTCCTGGAGAGTGGCGATATCCACTTCCAGTTTCTTCAGCTCATTATTGATGATGGCAGTCTTCCTGGTGTCGTTGATGTCCTTGAGGTTAGCAGCGAGTCCTGTCATCATAGTGTGGACGTTCCAAGTTCCCAGTTTTAGAGTTGGTCTCTTTTGTTTTTTTGTCTTGCCTGGTGCGAAGGTTCTCAGCCTGCCGTTGGGACTTCTCCTCATCCCCATGCACCCAATGAGGAAAGCAAGCTGTGGTGGGACAACACCTTATTGGCTGGGGGCTGCCCAGCTTGAGGCGGGCGGTAGCTGTCCAGTGAGATCCGATGATCCCTCCCACCATCGGGAACAACCCCTGGCGCCGCGCTCTACGCCAATTGAGCGGTGGCTTATAACCGGTAACTGTCATTCCCCATGTTTTGTCTACGCCAAAGGCGAAGCTGGAGTGTCCTCTCCAGTGATCCGGTGTTCTACCTTCCAGCATTGGGCGTTGGTAGGATTCAAGCCTGGGCAGGAAGATATGGAGGACAAGATGTTGCCCATGCAGCATGTCCCCCCTCTCCACGTCACTGATGAATCCAAAGGAACAGCAGGGCTGCTACACTTTGGCACCAGCGCCATTGCGGGAGCTGCCAGAATGATGTTGAGCACAACAGAGAACTGCCTTAGGGACTCCAACTCCGGATTTTTCCTCAGGGTTGACTCCCGAAGCCTTTCCTGTGACCGGGTGTGCCGCAAGGCAGCGGAGGTTTGAAATCAGGGTTTACCTTCCCCTAGATGGGCTACCTTCCCAGGTTGACGAGCCACCATCTACCCGAAACATCTGTTTTTAAGGCGCCAGAGATCTGCCCTCGCCCCTTCTCCTATTAGTAAAAGCAGTTCCGCCAGGCTTAGAGACTAAACCACATGGGCAGGCTAAGAGTTGGACTTAGTTGTCAGAGGCTTTTCGAGACGCACGCCATAAGGAGCATTTTATGAGCACTGGGAGCTTAACCCCAGTGCCGCTCCTGGCTATGACAACCTTGGAACCAAACACATTAAAGTGCATAAAAATAAAGACACAGACGTGAAACTTTTTTCACCCCCTGCTGGTTGCTCCATGCGCATGCGCCTTGGCATATTGTATTAAAAGCGCCATTGTATTAATAGCGGAAGAAAAGTCCACAAATAAAAGCCTGGTGTGTGTCCCATTAAATTCCAGATGTTTAAAAAGCATGTTAAACAGAGTGACAGTGGCATCCTCCACTCCTCTATGAGGCCTATAGGCAAACTGCAAAGGATCCAATGCATGTTCAGTATGTTTAGGACCTCAAATCTGACCAGTTTTTCAAAAAATTTTCATTAAAATTGAAGTCAGAGCAACTGGTCTAAAATCATTTACCATTTTAGGACAGCTGGATTTTGGAACAGGGACAACCACAGCATCTTTCCAGACTTTAGGCAAATGTTGTGTCTGTAAGGACTTATGAAAAATGTAGTGAAACACAGGACTCAGTGCATGTGCACAGGACTTTACCAAGCGCCCACATATATTATCAGGGCCCTGACTTTTGTTCACTTTTACAGCACAGAATGCCCTTTTAACATCCTACACCTCAATATTAAAGTGCCGACAGTCTTTGAGTTTCTGTTTCAAATCTTGAGTTTATGTGCTAAAATCAAAGGACTCAAAAGGACCATAAAAACAATTAAGAGCATTAGCCAGCTCTGTGTCTGAATTAAAACCATCTAAAAACACACAATTACTGCGCTCTGTGCTCATAAAGGCCTGCAATAGTTTTCAAACTAGCCCAGGCTGAACCAAGTTTCTTTGTTGCCATCTTGCTTTCCAATTCTCATTTATAATTCTGTTTTGCTCTTAAAATTTCAGCCTTCAGCTCTTTTGTGGCAACCTGCAGCTCAGAAACAACCCCCTGTTTAAAGACAAGTGCTTTCCTCTGTAAGCAGGATTTAACTGATGTAGTAATATTTAATAAAATATAATGTATAAGGTACAGGAATTATTTATTTTATTTAATAGTGGGTGTGCGAGGGGATAGAGTTAAACCGTCACCTCTACACTCACTAAATTTTTCTACTTTCGGCGCCACACGAGTCGGCTGCCTTTTGCAACAGCGGCTCAATTCTGAGTTTTTTTTTCCCTTCCTCTCTCTTTCTGATCCGTTTTTTTCACTCCATTTATATCACGGACACACAGATCGTCCCAAATGTTTCCTGAGCCGGTGGACGGAACCACTGTTTATAGCAGGAGACGATACAGCAGGGAAGATCTGCTAGCACTCAACTGCCACCCGGTGCTAACGGCAAAACTCGACATACCGGGGGAACTGAGGCGAAAACGCCGTGGTTGCCGGGCTGGAGTAAGGCGGAAGACAAAAAATATAAGGTACAGACTCTCCCTTCCATCTATTGTCATGGGGAATGTACGGTCGTTACTGGGAAAGGTAGATGAGCTAGCGGCTATCTCCCACTACGATAGCATATACCAGGAATGCTCTCTCCTTTTGTTTACCGAGACATGGCTAACTGAACTAGCAGCAGATGCTAATATTGAGCTGGAGGGTTTCCACGCAATACGGGCAGACCGAACACCAGACAGTGGCAAAGCAAGGGGCGGTGGAGTGATAATGTATGTTAACAACAACTGGTGCAGACCAGGACATATCACTGTTAAACAACGACACTGCAGCAAAGACATTGAGTTGCTAGCTGTTAGCATGCGGCCTACATATCTCCCGAGGGAATACTCACACGTGATCTGCATTGTTGTTTATGCAAATCCAACGGCGAACGCTCGGACAGCACGTGACGTCATCCATTCAGTAACCGGCAGGCTGCAGACAGAACAACCAGATGCTCTTCTCCTCATCTCAGGCGATTTCAACCATGTTTCACTATCTCCCATTCTACCCACGTTTACCCAGTATGTCACATGCCACACTAGAGACAATAAAACACTGGACTTATTCTACGCAAACACTAAGGAGGCGTACACCTCATTACAACTCCCCCCACTCGAGAGATCGGATCACAACTTGGTTCATCTCCGGCCGGTGTACAAACCCTAGTGCACAGACAACCTCCAGCCATGCGCACAGTGAAGTTATGGTCTGAGGAGGCAATGGACACTCTAAAGGGCTGTTTTGAAACCACCGCCTGGGAGCAGCTCTGCGATCCACATGGTGAGGACATCGATGGCCTCACTCACACCATCACGGACTAACTCAGCTTCTGTGAGGACAACACCGTTCCCACCAAGACCATACGGTGTTGCTCAAACAACAAACCCTGGATCAACCCTGAGATAAAAACACTTCTGAGAGAGAAGAAGAGGATCTTCAGGTCGGGGAACAGGGAGATGCTGAAGTCCGTACAGAGGGAGCTGAGGAGAAAGATCAGAGAAGGCAAGGACAGCTTCAGGAAGAAGATGGAGGACAAGCTGCAACAGAGCGACATCAGTGGGGTCTGGAGAAACCTTAAAACCATCTCTGGGCTCCAGAATACCTCCCCCCAGGCCACGGGGGCAGGGAGTGGGCGAACAATCTGAATCTGTTTTTCAATAGGTTTGACCAACCGCCCTCCCCCCTGACTGCACAACAACCACTGCTGCCTCTAAAGACATCAAGTCCTGCTGCCCACTCCCCACTCCACCAACACCCCCCCACTCCCAACACACAGCCCCCCAACTTGACCCTGACCAAGACCCAGGTGAGGACGGAGCTGAGGAAGATCAAGGCGAGGAAGGCGTCGGGACCGGACGGCATCAGCGGAAAGCTCCTCAAGTCCTGTGCAGACCAGCTGTGTGGGGTTGTGGCGTACATCTTCAACTTGAGCCTGAAGCTGGGGAGGGTACCACAGCTGTGGAAAACATCTTGTGTGGTACCTGTACCAAAAACTTCCCACCCCAAAGACCTGAACAGCTACAGACCAGTGGCCTTGATGTCCCACATGATGAAGACCCTGGAGAGACTGCTCCTTGCTCACCTCCACCCCCTGGTGGGACCAGCGATGGATCCACTCCAGTTCGCCTACCAGCATGGCATTGGGGTGGAGGATGCGGTGATCTTCCTCCTTCACCGTTCTCTGTCCCTCCTGGAGAAGCCCGGGAATGCGGTGAGGATCATGTTCTTTGACTTCTCCAGTGCTTTCAACACCATCCAACTGATGATTCTGAAGGACAAGCTGCTGTGCGCAGGGGTGGACCAACACCTGTCATCATGGATCCTGGACTACCTCACGAACCGGCTTCAGTTTGTGAGAACCCGGGACTGTGTGTCCGACATGATCATCGGTAGCAGGGGGCCCCCCCAGGAAACGGTTTTGGCTCCTTTACTGTTCACCCTTTATACTGCGGGCTTCTCACACAACACAACACACTGCCATCTACAGAAGTTCTCTGATGACTCTGCGATCGTTGGCCTCACCTCCAATGGAGATGAAGCTGAGTACAGAGGGCTTATCCAGGACTTCGCGGACTGGTGCCATCGGAACTGCCTCCAGATCAACGCGAGGAAAACTAAGGATCTGGTGGTGGACTGCCGCAGGCAAGGACAACCCCTCACTGCACCAGTAAATATACAGGGAACAGACATCGAGATGGTGACATCCTACAAGTACCTGGGTGTTTATCTGAACAATAAACTAGACTGGTCACACAATACTGACGCACTCTACAAGAAGGGACAGTGCAGGCTGTTCCTGCTGAGGAGACTCAGGTCTTTTGGTGTACAAGGGGCGCTGCTGAAGACATTCTATGACACGGTGGTGGCATCAGCCATCACTTTTGAAGTGGTCTGCTGGGGCAGTGGCATTACCACAGCCGATAGGAAGAGACTGAACAAATTGATCAAGAAAGCTAGCTCTGTCCTGGGGCAGCGCCTTGACCCAGTGGAGGAGATGGGAGAGAGAAGGATGGTGGCTAAACTGTCATCTCTGCTGGAGTCCGAGTTCCACCCTATGCAGGACATACTGAATGCACTGAGGAGCTCATTTAGCAGCAGACTACATCATCCCAGGTACACAACCGAGAGGTTTTGCAGGTCCTTCCTATCCACAGCTGTCAGACTGTACAACCTAAGCAGGGCTGCTTGCAGAGATAGCAAAAAGACGTGACAACCTAATAGTTTTGAATGCAAAAGACGCAATAGACTTATACAATGGTCCCCTCCGGCATACAACTAGGAAAATACCGGTCGCTATGGAGGGTGAGAATATGTATGGGTACAAAATCATACCATGTAGGATAACTAAGTAGACGGTTGTGCTATTTCATCCCATCTAGCAACAATGCTCTGCACTGTGTGTGTTTATATATTTCCATATTTATTCCATCTAGCTACAATGCTCTGCACTGGGTGTGTTTATATATCTACATATTTATTACATCTAGCTACAATGCTCCGCACTGTGTGTTTATATATCTACATATTATTCCATCTAGCTACAATGCTCCGCACTGTGTGTGTTTATATATTTACATATTTATTCCATCTAGCTGCAATGCTCTGTACTGTGTGTTTATATATCTACATATTTATTCCATGTAGCTACAATGCTCCGCACTGTGTTTATATACTCATATATTTATTCCATCCAGCTACAATGTTCTGCACTGTGTGTCTATATATATATATATATATAGTAATATGTACAGTGGGGCAAAAAAGTATTTAGTCAGCCACCAACTGTGTAAGTTCTCCCACTTAAAAGATGAGAGAGGTCTCCAATTTTCATCATAGGTATACCTCAACTATGAGAGATAAAGTGAGAAAAAAAAAAAAAACAGAAAATCACATTGAAGGATTTTTAATGAATTAATTGGTAAATTCCTCGGTAAAATAAATATTTGGTCACCTACAAACAAGCAAGATTTCTGGCTCTCACAGACCTGTAACTTCTTCTTTAAGAGGCTCCTCTGTCCTGAACTCATTAAATGTATTAATGGCCTGTTTGAACTCGTTATCATTATAAAAGACACCTGTTCACAACCTCAAACAGTCAGACTCCAAACTCCACTATGGCCTAAACCAAAGAGCTGTCAAAGGACACCAGAAACAAAATTGTAGACCTGCACCAGGTTGGGAAGACTGAATCTGCAATAGGTAAGCAGCTTGGTGTGAAGAAATCAACTGTGGGAGCAATTATTAGAAAATGGAAGACATACAAGACCACTGATAATCTCCCTCGATCTGGGGCTCCACTCAAGATCTCACCCCGTGGGGTCAAAATTATCATGAGAACAGTGAGCAAAAATCCCAGAACCACATGGGGGGACCTAGTGAATGACCTGCAGAGAGCTGAGACCAAAGTAACAAAGGCTACATCAGAAACGCACTACGCCGCCAGGGACTCAAATCCTGCAGTGCCAGACGTGTCCCCCTACTTAAGCCAGTACATGTCCAGGCCCGTCTGAAGTTTGCTAGAGAGCATTTGGATGATCCAGAAGAGGATTGGGAGAATGTCATATGGTCAGATGAAACCAAAATAGAACTTTATTGTAAAAACTCAACTTGTCGTGTTTGGAGGAGAAAGAACACCATACCTACTGTGAAGCATGGGGGTGGAAACATCATACTTTGGGGGTGTTTTTCTGCAAAGGGACCAGGACGACTGATCCGTGTAAAGGAAAGAATGAATGGGGCCATGTATTGTGAGATTTTGAGTGAAAACCTCCTTCCATTACCAAGGGCATTGAAGATTAAATGTGGCTGGATCTTTCAGCATGACAATGATCCCAAACACACCACCCAGGCAATGAAGGAGTGGCTTTGTAAGAAGTATTTCAAGGTCCTGGAGTGGCCTAGCCAGTCTCCAGATCTCAACCCCATAGAAAATCTTTGGAGGGAGTTGAAAGTCTGTGTTGCCCAGTGACAGCCCCAAAACATGACTGCTCTAGAGGAGATCTGCATGAAGGAATGGGCCAAAATACAAGCAACAGTGTGTGAAAACCTTGTGAAGACTTACAGAAAATGTTTGACCTCTGTCATTGCCAACAAAGGGTATATAACAAAGTATTGAGATGAACTTTTGTTATTGACCAAATACTTATTTTACTGAGGAATTTACCAATTAATTCGTTAAAAATCCTTCAATGTGATTTTCTGGATTTTTTTTTTCTCATTTTGTCTGTCATAGTTGAGGTATACTTATGATGAAAATTGGAGACCTCTCTCATCTTTTAAGTTGGAGAACTTGCACAATTGGTGGCTGACTAAATACTTTTTTGCCCCACTGTACATATGTATACTAGCTGCTCTTGTTTTTTCTTGCCTTCTGATTGTTGCTCTGAGTGTTGCTATCCCTGTGCTGTTGCAATCCTGGAATTTCCCCATTGTGGGACTAATAAAGGCTTATCTTATCTTATCTTATCTTAAATAAAATAGGAAAGCACTCGTAAAAAGAGGGGGCACCAGTTCTAAAAGAACCACTTGTATTATTAACTTAATTTCAATTAATTTCCATACCTTCAATTACTTAATGGATCAGTCTCAAAATTTAAGGGAGTTCTTTTCCTGCAATGATCTAGGAGACATATATGCAAAAGGAAAATGCTTCAACTTCTCTCATTTACCCTTTTATTAAACTCATTCAGGTTACAAGATATGGCACTCAAATGATGGATAAACAGATTCAAATGATAAACAGGTGTCTAATATCGCAGCAACTGTTAGTGGATTCCTGAACATAAAATCTAGAGTTAAACCTTTGTAGGACCAAGGAGAAACTAGATTTTATGTTTCAACGGTAATGGAAGGCTGAAATGTCTAACAAAACAGAACACAATTTTATGGGGAAAAATTCCATAAGCTGATTATCTAAAAAATGAACTTCTGAATTAATCTACAAAAATGAATGGTGGTTACTTAAAAAATGAATAAGAATCTTCCTTCAGTTTATAGCTTTGTCCTACGGCTGAGAGGCTAATTATACCATGAAATACTGGTTATGTCCAATTGTAATTGAAATATTAGGACCTCACGTTTAAACCCAGCAGATAGGAAAATGGGAATCTCACTTACGAACAGCTGTAGGTCCACGTGTTAAGCGGGTGGGTGCCAGCTGGGTTTTAAGGTTGGGACTGAGGGAGAAGCGACTGCTGCAAGGCTTCTTGATGTTCACAACCAACTGTAAGAAGTGTAGACTAGGCCGGGAGCTTGCAGACGGACAGCGGATAGCAGCAGTAACGGCTGTCTTGGAGCAGGCATGGAGAGTACTTTTGGCAACCAGTCCGAATTTATGATGTCTCTGGCCACGGAATAGACCAAAAGCTGAAGGAGGACGTCTCAGTCAGGCATGGATGAGGCCAAAAAAAGTCCAAAACACAATCTCTGTTCACTTTAAAATAGGAAAATTAAAAGTCCTCTTTAACTGCATGAAAAGTCAGAAAATCTAAGAAAAACATTCAACTAGGATAAGAATGGCTTCTGAGGTGAAGAGAAAAAAAAGGATTTTGAGAGTCTGACTCTCTTTAAGGCGAGCTCGTAAGAAAAGGATGGGTTCTCCTCAGTTAAGCCAAAAAACGAGAAAACTAACGCAGGATTTGACAAACTTCACACACAAAAAGGTTTCAAATAATTCACAGAACAATTTAGACAAAGAAAACTGCAAGGAATTTTGAAGAAGTGAAAACAAAAACTTTTCTTTTAGATCTAGATCTCTGTTCTTCGCTTTCTCTTATTCTGTCTTTTAATCTTCTGACATCTTCGATTCTTTTATTCTTCTATTCTTCTAACCTTATAATTTTCAGGGCGGTTCTCGCACATTTTTAACTGAAGCGTGCTGTTGGGTCATAAAACCGGGGCCGGTCGCAAGACAGGCCAACCAGCTTTCATAAAAAGGAGTTTAAATGGGCTTTGTCCAATGAGGAAGCATCTTTTTGTTTGGGAACAGCCAATCAAATGAAAAGGGCATTATCCCGTGAAAGGTAGCCTAGGGAGTGGCTTATCAGGAATGATAGCTTACGGGGTTTTATACTCATTCAGTTCTTATGAAATTATGTAATCAATATAAAATCTAACTAAATTAAGTGACTCGGCTAATATTCAATGATCATGCATTTATACCATTATTAATAATATTAACATTCATTTGAATAACACTCATGAAAATAAACATTCCTAATACATGCACTTCATATTTAAGACAAGGATTAATGAATTACTGCAAACCCTGGTCGGTGATCAAAATGATGATTTTCAGTGTCCTCATGTCCTGGGGAGATGATAGCTTGAAATTAGAAAAACTTAATGCTTTGTCAGATTACACAATGAAGCATTCCATAGATGTCCACTAGGAGGTACTGTTGAGCTGTAGATAATTTCTTTAGGTCTCTGGGATCTGTAAAGGGGGAAGGAACGAGGCCGTATAAAGGTTTATGACTTTTTAAAGAGCATTAGTTTCCTATAGGGCGGATGCTTATCAAAATGAACTGTCCACGTTGGGATCTGGACTCCAGAGTTTATGGTCCACTTAAGCCTTTAAAAGCAAATTCTGATCCTTACCATCTCTGCAACAGGGAAGCTGTTTACATTGGGGTCATGGAAAGGCACCCTTCTTGACCAGACCTTGAGTGAGAGTTGCTTTAAAATGAAGAAAAGGTGAAATTTCTGTAAAATGAAGAAAACTGATCTCCTGGATTAGCTTGAGGAGACATTGATGCTACAATGATTTAGTGACCCATGGCTTGTTGTTGGGATATATTTTGACACGTTTACTTGGAACGATCATATCCCTGCAGAATGCCATGTAAGAGCATGTCACATCCACTAAAGAGTCAAAATCATCTCCGCAGGACAATGTGAACACCTCCCAGTCTGTACAGTTAAAACATTCCTGGAGGCAGAGCACTCAATCATCTGTCCACACGTTTATGTCTCTGGTCTTTGTCTTCTGTCTTCTGAGAGCAGTTTTATATGTGGGCAGCAAATGTACACAGTTGTGATCTGAGGATCCTAAAGGAGGAAGGGGAAGAGATTTAAAGGCTCCCTCGATAGATCCATAGCACAGGTCCAATGTCTTTTTTCGCCTGGTTGGGCAGGAGACATACTGATAAAAGTTTTTAAGTGTCTTCTATAGAGACACGTGGTTAAAGTCCCCAAGGATAAAATTTGGAGCCTCTGGGGAAATCGACTGCAACCGCTGTATCACATCAAAGACGGTGCTGGAGACGGAGGCAGCATCTGCCCTCGAGTGAATGTACACAGTCGTTGAAAAGTTGGGAGAACTCGTGAGGCAGATAAAAGAGGCATAGCGATACTGACAAAGGCTCCACATCTGGCGCACAGATACGCTCTCTGACCGTGACAGATGTACAGTACTGTTTATTAATATACAAACATATGCCGTCCCCCTGATGTTTCCCCGTTACCTCTTCCTGCTGATCCAAACGAAGTGGGGCTCCAAAGCTGTCAATACAAAGGTCTGGGTCCCGGTCATGCTCCGTAAGCCATGTCTCCGTGTACGCCATGACACAGCAGTTCTTGAAATCCTTCTGATATCGTACATTTCCTTGAATTTCATCCACTTTATTTCTCAGGGATTGTATGTTCCCCATAATAATGGAAAGAAGGGGAATGCAATTAAGCTGACGCCTCCTCAGGTTTAATCTTACACCTCCACGCTTTCTGCATTTCCTTCTCTTGTTCCTCTTTTCATCGCTGTGTCCATGAAAGTCTCTTAAAATAAAGTCCTGTAGTTGCGGCACAGACTCAAACACAGACACTGGATTATCCATGTTTAGTTGCAGTAACATGTCCCTGGAGTACTGCATTCTTCCCAGCGTCACCCCGCTGACGTCCCAGACAAAGAGCCGGTAAGAAAGAAACCACAGGGCAAAAACAAGAAGAAACTCCATACTGATGGAACCAAAGAGCTCTTCGTTATATAGTCCACAAACATTCAAGGACAAAAACGGCACAGAGAATTACGTTAAAACACATTAAAGTGCATAAAAACAGAGACTAAGACGTCAAACTCATTCACCCACTGCCGGTTGCTGCGTGCGCATGCACCCAGTGAGTAGTGACTGTCATATCTGTGTGAGTGCATGATTGTTACCTTTTAAAAGGTCATGTTAATCATTGGTATTTATCCAGTTCCTCCAGAACTTGATGAGTAGTGTTTTGGCTTCCTCTGGTGTTCCATTCAAGTTTATAAATATTTTGTAGTTGGTTGTCCAGGTCCTCTGAATTTTCTCTTGTTTTTTTTCAAGTAAGGCACCTTCCTGGCTATGTCAGCATTGTGTTCAGTTAGGTGTTCATTGATAAAGACGATGGTCCCCTTTAGCTTCCTTCCCTGTTTGAGCAGTTGTGTTTTCTATTGACAAATCTAATGCTGACTGCTGGTTTGTTGTTAGGGCTTCTTTTGGGAAGGGGGTGGAATGTCTCAATGTTCTCAGCCTCCACGTCTCTCCCCTGAGACTGCAAGAAAGCCCCCACCTGTTGCTCCGCGGAGTTAGCATCCAGCTTACCAGGCTCCCCCCCCCCCCCCCGCCGTTGTCAGCAATCACTGCTCAGGCGTATGACCTTGGTTTTATCTGGAGACCGGTGATGATTACATCATTTATCCATGTATATTGCTAAAGATCTGTGACCCTGCTCTCTAGGTAAGCAAGCCACTTGTCTTTTTCTGCATTTTGAGTGCACAGAGCTTTTACCTCTTCCACCAGAACGAGGATACTTTTCTGCTGCAGCCTGACAGCAGAAACTTCTTCGGCAAGAAAGTCAAGTGATTTTTTAATGTCCTCAATCTCTTCAATCTGGATCTTTTTTTGACCCATCTTGCCTGTCAACTGTGTCAGTGTGGTATGGTGGGGTGTTTTTTTCAATAAAATGAAGTTGCCCGCAGGGAGCAATCTCGGACTTCTCCTGTGATTGGGTTCTTGACTGGTATTAAAGGTAAGCAACATTGACAGCAGTGATGCCAACTCACACTTTTTGGAGTGATTCTCACTCTTTTTCCTCTCTCACACTCGACAAACCCTATCTCTCATTCCAAAATGAGGAAATTACTGGCAATATCATATTGATTTCCTTCAGATATTTCCCACAATAAGAACTCTCAAGGCAGGGTAAAGCAGACTGAACATGTTCTAAAAACTCTGTCTGAGCTTTTAGAAGCTCTGTCTGTTTTCAGCCTGACATTAATATGCCCATAATGTAATACATTATTTAAATTATCTTGCTGTGTGTGCCAGATGTTTTAAAGGCCAAACGTCACGTAACAGGGTCCTTAAAATGTCTTGAAACTAGATATAAAAGGGAACCGATCCATTCGGGTCTTGGTGCATATGCTTCAGTAACACCGGGACATTCGTTAATTTAAAACTGCCGCGCTTGGCCTGACGTTCTCACTTCGTGCCCCCGGAAACGCCTGGGGAAGAAGGCGGAAGTGACGAAATAGATTGTACCCTAGTTTGATGCTAAGGCTATCCCAATTGATTGTCTATATGGAGACTGGAAGATTGAAGTGAGCAACAAGATAGAAAAAATTGGATATTTCACCATGCCTGGCAGTGGCGGGAAACGTTGTATCGCTGGCTATTGCAGCAATACCAACAAGGATGGTGTTTCACTATTTACTTTCCCGAAAGATCATGCATGTTCTACGTGAGACCATTGACAAGGAATAAAATTAATCCCAGTGTGAAATATTTGCATTTACTGTATTTATTTTCATCATCACATTTTAATGGCAGTAACACTGTACATGAAACAATGCAAGAGCATTCAGCAACTGTCCAAGTTTTTACATATATACAAGTCAATGATCAGGCTCTAGTTGGGATACTTGAATCCCACATGGTCGATTCCATGGTATCGATCTCTTATGGCCCGGACTGCACATGATGGTAGTGGAACCCTGATCTCTCGTATGAGATAGCCCCAACACCACCGAACCAACTGGCGGTATGCTGTGTATCTTAGGCGTCTAAAATAGAAATGTTGAAATTGTTGATAACATATGATGCCATGTTAATTATATGAAATTGTATTTTATATTGTGATATCTGTCTGAAGTTATATATTACAAATGAACTGTCTTGTGTGTGAATATATTTGAAGTAAGTTACGATGTTATCTAATTTCTGTAAAATATTTCAGACATTGTATATTTTGAATCTGAATTTCTGTGATGAAAAAGAGTACTCACTCATTCACAGGTTGATCTGGTGGCCTCTGCCTCTCCCTGTATGCATAATAGGCGGTTTCAAGGACATCTGCACGGTGGCGCAGTGGTTTAGCACTGTGGCAGCACAGTTTACCCTCGGCCGGGGGATCGCGGGGATCATGAGATCGTGGGTTCGAGCCCAGCCCCCGACCAACAGTGAGCTGTGTGGAGTTTGCATGTTCTCCCCGTGTTGCGTGGGTTTACTCCGGGATTTCTCCGGTTTCCTCCCGCATACCAAAAACATGTAGGTTTAGGGCGCTCGCGCATGCAGCGACCGGCAGCCAGTGGCTTGTCACCAGACTGCAAACCAAATCTACCTACGGGTACAAATAAGTAACAAAACAAAAAAAAAACCCTGTCCAGGCAGACACTGTGGAAGCCTTGGACCTGTGTTATACATATGACCTGATGCCCCTCCATTCTCATTCTGATCTGGTCAATTTCTTGACAGCAGTGGCTCTCCTCCACTGTTGGCATTGCTTGGCAACACTGACAGGTTCACCTATTGAAAAATTCAAGTACAAGAATTTGCAAATATTTTCTGAATGCAATTATTTATAGTTATCAAACCTTGAAGCTGGCATACAAAACAACAAGCTAGATTTCTAATTCGTCTACAGTGAGAAAGGAACATTCCTGGTTATGGCTCTATACACACGCTCCTGGGGATTTTAATACAAGTCATTTTCCACAATTACTTCCATTTCATCCTTGATTTTGTTGCTACAACTGAATGAGGAAAGAAAGGGTTCTACTGTAAGCTAGCGCCCCACTGCATCGTCATAATAATGGCTTCTGAAAAATCGATATTTATGGGGCGCCCTCGACAGACCCCCTTCGGCTTCCCAATTTTGCCGGTGGTTATACCGTAAATCGGGGCTATAAGGGACGGCGGGGTAATAAGGGACACTTTTCTGGGAAATGTTTTAAATGTAAATCTGCCTTTTTTATTTTGAGCAGGACGCTGAGTTGTGTTAACAACACAACAACACAACTCAGCGTCCTGTGTCCCTTATTACCCCGCTGTCCCTTATATCCCCGATTTACGGTAATTAATTTATTAAACATCACAAATTTCTTTTGGCTTACCATTCAACATTCTGGAGGCGATTAATGTCCAATTCAATGACATTTTCCACTGGTTCTGCTCTCTGGTCATCGTCGGAACTGTTGTCATCAGACAAAGCATCTGATTCCGTCTCAGACGGCTCAAACCTGTAAGGTTCTATGCCTCTGTCACTGTCTGAACCACTGTCATCAGTATCTGGGGTGTCGTCTTCCCTGAATTCCAAGTCCGATTCACCAGAGGACAAAACTAAACTAATTTCTTCACAATCGCTGTCACTTTCCGTCATGATTGTCCAATGCTGATAAGTGTGAATGTGGATACGGCAGGGCAGCCATGGTGAAATTTGTGACGTCAACAACATGGCCGCGGTCTGGATTGGCTGTCACAAGCCAGCGAGCAAGGCGGGGCCTTCGCCTGGTGTATTTTGTACAATTATGTAAATACGGGTGGGTGATATGGTCTCCGGTATGAATATTTGGTTTAAGCTATGTGTATTTTATCATAATTCATTGGCATTTGGCAAAAAAAATTAGGTAACATTTGGCCTTTAAGTATACATTTAAAAGTAATGTAAAGGTTACTTTTCCAAGTAACTAGTTACTTTAATCATGCAGTAATTGATAAGTAGCTCAGTTACTTTTGAAAAGAAGTAACTAGCAACTGTAACTAGTTATTATGTTTTAGAAACTTGCCCAACACTGCTTGAGACTAGAAAAATGTTATATAAGTACAGGTCCTTATCCTTACTAAATTATTTTTAAAATGAGACTTACTCCGTGACAGTTTTGTTGGCTGCTTGGTTGGTGCTGAAGGCAGTTGACATCAGGATGCGGTTTCTGGAGCAGGTGGTGATATTTTCCCAGGTGATATGCCGCTCTGGATGGTGTTGTGGGCTCACAGATGGCAGTGTCAGAGAGTGAGCAATTTCTTTTAAGAAAACATTTTACTCCTATGGAGTAGGAAGCAGCTCTGACCTTCTCTGTCAGCTGTGGACCCGACACCAGACTGTCCTGGTTCTGCTTTGGGCAATCTCCATGTTCCACTCCAAACTCAATCATGCATCCCTGTTAACCCCACATTAACATTCACCCTGTGAGAGTGAGTGAGTATGAGTGTGAGTGAGTATGAGTCATTGTGAGAGTGGCTGAGTGTGAATGTGTGTAAATGAGCGTGTTAGAAAGAGCTTGAATAAATGTTGGGGAGTTGGAGCATTAATGAGAGTGTGTACATGAGTGAGTGTGTGTCAGAAAATTATGCATATTATGCATTATGTATATACATGTTATCATTTCATAATGGATTTTGAACTATACTTGCTGATTTGTACCTTTCACTTGTTGCCCTTTAATGAACATGTCTGATGATGTCTGGAACTTACTAAGAAAGTTAAAAATAATTGTCCTGTCTGTACTTAAGTTTGGAAACTGCTGAGTTGTTGTCTAAAGAATCTTGTGATAGACTCTTGTGATGAGAAGTCTGATTTCTGTGCACCACTCACAAGGGTGTGGCAAATGTTGTGTAATTATTTCCAGCTTTTACTTTGTGTATATAAAGGAAATGCTGCCTGTGAGCAGCAGCGCTCACTTCCAATTCTGTAACAGAAGGTCAGTGACGCTCAGTGGGGGGCAATGGATCAGCGTTCTCGTCGCGCCCTCCGCCAGTACCCGGGCTCGCCTGGGGAAGCTAATGATCCTACCAGCAGACTAAATTCGAAGAGACGACGCCTCTGTGCCAAGTCAAAGAAGAATCCTAGTCACAGTCCTAAAGCCGAAAGCAAACAGCCCCAAGAGCACTTTGTGGTAGGATCTGCCCTTCGCATATTACAACTAAACGTTGAAGGCCTATCTGCTGCCAAGCGAAGCCTTATTGAAGTCCTCGCCTTCCAACATTCAATTGATGTAATCTGCCTCCAAGAGACTCATATTGGCACAGAGGAAGCTGGCCGCTTCACCATCAAAGGCTTTGACCTCCTGTGCTATGTTCTACATGCTAAACATGGACGTGCCACCTATGTGCGTTCTGACATAGTTGAAGCAAATCACCTGATAACAACACATTTCTCAGACACCATAATCATTGGTGGCTTCCATATTGTCAATGTGTACAAGCCCCCTAATGCCAACTGGGATCTGCAGGTCTTACCCACCCTACCCCACCCTGCCATCTATGTGGGGGACTTTAACAGCCATCACCCTGACTGGGGGTACCCAGCAGTGGACAGTGATGGGGAGGCACTTTCAGACTGGGCATCCAGAAATGACCTCGCTTTGATATACGACCCCAAACAAAGAGGAACCTTCCACTCTGCTAGGTGGAAGAAGGACTATTCTCCTGACCTGTGTTGGGTCAGCTCTTTGAATGGGGAGCCATATCCTACACAGATCCTCATTCTTGATGATTTTCCACACAGCCAACACCGGCCCCTGCTTGTACACATTGGCCTACAACTTCCAGTCATATACAGCCCAAGGAAGATGCGCTGGAACTTCCGCAAAGCCAACTGGAAGAAATTCAGTGAAACTCTGGACCGGAGCGTTGTTACCATCCCACTCCACACCATCACTGTAGATGAAGCATACAACCGCTTCTGCAGCGCAATCTTCAAGGCTGCCCATACTGCAATCCCACGAGGCTACCGACCCCTCTATGTCCCATGTTTGGACGGAGAAAGTGCTGCCCTCCTACAATCCTATCAAACATCAGGGGACCCAGAGATAGCAGACCATCTCATTGAATCGCTAAATACAGCCCGGCGAAAGAAATGGGAGGAGACAGTTGCTGACCGGAGCTTTACCCACTCTAGCAGGAAATGTTGGAGCCTCATCCGTCGCCTAGGAGCTGCACAGAAGCCCCCTAGCCAAAGCCGAGCATCCGTCACACCCAACCAAGTTGCATCCCACCTACTGACTATCGCCAAAGCACCCCAAGACAAAGACACCAGAACAGCAGTTACAACTGAGCTAAAAAAACACCAAAAAATGCCTGTAGAGGAAACGAACCCTGAACCCTTCGAGGCTGCTGAACTGGAGAAAGTCCTACAGGGCCTGAAATGTGGAAAGGCAGCAGGATACGATAACATCTTCCCAGAATTCATGAAAAATCTTGGCCCCCGAGCCCTAACCTGGTTGACACAATTCTACACAAGGATCACACAAACGAACTCGATCCCAAAGAAATGGCGGGCAGCAAAGCTCATTGCCATCCCAAAACCTGGCAAAGACCACAAACTACCAGCAAGCTACCGCCCAATCTCCCTACTCAGCGTTCCTTACAAAATCATGGAGCGCCTAATACTGCAACGCATTTCCCCAGAAATAGAGGATATTCTAAGTGTGGATCAAGCAGGTTTCCGCAAGGACCGCAGTACAGGAGAACAAGTACTGGCCCTAACCACCTTCATTGAAAATGGCTTCGAGAGCAGACTGAAGACAGGGGCTGTGTTTCTCGATCTTACAGCCGCCTATGATACGGTCTGGCACAAAGGCCTCCTCCTGAAACTTATAAAGGCGATCCCTGCTTGGGCAACAGCAATTATAAAAACGCTGCTGACCAACCGAAGGTTCAGAGTCCACCTCAGTCAGAACACAAGTGCATGGAGAATGCAGAAAAACGGACTCCCACAAGGCTCAGTTCTAGCTCCAACTCTGTTCAACCTCTACATAAACGACCTGCCTACTACAAAATCCCGCAAATTCATCTATGCAGACGACATCTGTTTGGCATTCCAAGCACCAGACTTTGAACCACTGGAACGGGTGCTCACGGAAGATCTTGCTAAACTGGACCAGTTCTGCAAAATCTGGCGCCTAAAACCAAGCCCAGCAAAAACCGTCTCCAGTGTATTTCATCTCCACAATGCAAAAGCTGCCAGAGAACTAAACATCCACCTGAGCGGACTCAAGCTTAAGCATGCCCCAAATCCAACTTATCTTGGAGTGACCCTTGATAGGACCTTATCCTTCAAGGAACATCTAAAGTGGACGGCTGCTAAGGTGAAAGTACGAAACAACCTGCTCTGCAAGCTCGCTGGTGCAAAATGGGGGGTGGCAGTCTCCACCCTGCGCACCTCAGCACTGGCCCTTTCATACTCTGTAGCAGAATATTGTGCCCCTGTCTGGTCCAGGTCATCTTACACACACCATGTAGACACCCAGCTCAACTCAACCATGAGAACTATAACTGGAACGATCCGCTCAACACCACTCCCCTGGCTCTCTGTACTGTCAAACATAGCCCCTCCACACATCCGGCGAGCAGCATTAACTCAAAGGATGCTCCAAAAAGTTAAAGATTTTCCTCACTTACCAATCCATGCAGATATCTACACCCCACCCACTGCCCGACTTTCATCCAGACGGCCGATTTGGAAAAACCCTCCCCCAGCTGACTTTACCATCCAGACAGCTTGGCAAGAGGAATGGGAGACCAAGGAGGTCCCAAACAAACAGCTGGTGATAAACCCCAACCAACAGGTCCCGGGCACCAACCTCCCAAGGAGACAGTGGTCTACACTCAATCGCTTCAGGACTGGACATGGCCCCTGCTTGGCCAGCCTTCACAGATGGGGCAGTAGCCCTAGCCCACTGTGCGCATGTGGAGAGGAGCAAACTATGGAACACATCATAGAGGCTTGCCCGCTCCAAAGACTGGAAGGAGGATTACACACCCTCCATACAGCAAACCAGGAGGCAACTGCTTGGCTTAAGGACTTTGCATTCGCTAAATAAATAAATAATAGTGACGCTCCTTGTGCACAAGTTAAAGACTCATATGAGCAATAAATGTCTCGTATCTGATTGACAAATATTTGGAATGTTTTTGTATTTGAACTCACAAAGACAAAAACATTCCTTGGGAAGGGAACAATGAAAGGGCAATCTTTTGACCAGTAGTCCATAGTTTAAATTCCTCAGGGACATCTGCTCCCCAAATACGATCATGTGTTTTTACCTCTGGTACCTGTCGCTTCTGTCGTGAGGGCTGTTGTATTTCCTTATCAATTATAAATGTGTGATCACTTACAAATATTGGAGCACACACTCCAGTCCAACCTGGTGAAAGTACAGGATAAGCCCTGTGTCCACACAACCACCATCCCCCTTGAACCCAATAAGTGCCATTACTTGCTTTTCCTAATACTACTGGGGCTCCTTCACCTTGAACTGCAGTTTGCTCGCAGTTTTTAGTAATACCATATGACTCTGTACCTACTGATTGTTTGTAACACATGGGGTGGTCATAACCAGAATACTTCATAACAACCCTTTGTGGTTTAAATCTATGCCTAGTGGTGAACTTCCAATTTACCCAGAATGTTTTATCACATGCACCTTTTTTCAGGCCGCGAGAATAGGGATCTTTATCATCTATTTTAATATAGTAATGCTGATAACCAATTCCAGCCATACTGGCATAACATTTGGCCTGAGATTTATTCATGGGCATTCCATAGATGGTTACCTGTTTAGCTGATTTAGGCATATAAGAGCATACATAACAATTTGACCTGTTAACAGACTTCACAACATTTGAAACATATTGATACCATGAATTAGAATATATTGGGTCAGGTTCATGATCACCCTCTGTGAGCCACCAATGCTGGGTGTGATAGGTCCATCTCCGCTGTCGCTGTAGAACCGGGAAGGTGGTGAAAACGAAGGCCAGGATCAGAAGTGTAACAGAAACACAGGCCAGAATGCTTCCACAGGTTGTCATGGTGCCTGTTACCCCTGGGAGTGTACCTGTGAACACAGGTCACTATCTTCACCGGGGTTGAGACAGGTCTTATCCTTAAAAGGACTAGACCCCCCTTTGTAGCCGGACTTACCCTAGGGGTGGCTGGAGGTCACCTATGGGAACCTGAAGTCTCTTAACGTGAGAGAGGTGGATCCAGGATGGTCGTTCAGCAATTCTTACTGCAGTAGGAGTAGTCAACAGTACTTCATACGGTCCTAGCCACCTCACAGAAGTCCAGTTTTGGCGGTGGTGATTTTTGATGAAGATGTTATCACCTGGTTGGAGGGGATTCTCTTGGCCCTCCTGTGGATCAGAGAGAGATCTGACAGATTCAACATAGTCTCTGTTTTGTTTACAGGTTCTCAAGTGTTCCCCTAGAGTTTTATAGGGGTTAGCAGGTATTAATGGCAAAAGGTCAGGCAACACATAGGGCCTATGGAAAGCACATTCAAATGGCGATAGGCCGCTTTTCTTATCTGGGATGGTGTTAATGTTCAGTTTAACCTGAGTTTTCTTTTTTAGTTTTGCCTCTGCTACATGAAAAACATGATCTTTAAACTCCTCTTGAGTGCATGTTTTAAGTGTCACACATGATACTTTGATTGCCTCTTTAAGTTCTGTGGGTAGAGTGTCTAAAAATGTGTATTTAAACAAGAGGAGCTCTTTTGCAGTGTCTATTTCTCCCACTACATCTGTAAATATTTTATTGAAGCGGCACCAGTATTCCTGTATGTCTTCACCTGGTTTCATCCTGGTCATTGCCACATCAGAGAGGGTTTTAATGGGTTTATAATGGCCTGACATTCTTTCAAGTATTTCTGCTATTAGATAACCAAGAGTAGCTTTGTCTCTCTCTGGTTGATATTCGCCATCTCCCCATGCATGATTTTCCAAATCTTGGCAAAATAGATCAAATTTAGCTCCTAGGATCACTCTGAGAATTTTAATCATTTCCTCAGCACTTGGATTATACATCAGCCTAATCTCATCTATTTCTTCAGTGCACCTTTTTATATCACTCTCTGGTTTGGGTACAGCCTTTGCAATGTTATGCATTTCTGCTAAGGTCCAAGGCTTGTAGGTAGTAGCAGTTCTAATTATACTGGTTTTAATTTTGTCACCACCGGCCGTTTCATGAGTAATTGGCACACAAATAGGTTTTTCAATAAATGGAAAATTGGCACTTGTTTCTTCTTTTTGTTTAATAACATTTTCTATTTTATATATTTCCGCCATTAATTTTGCATATGGACCCTCCTTAGGATCTTCACAGTCTGTGTTAGCGTAAGGGGGCGGAGGCTCGGCGCCGCTCTGAACCAGGGGTAAGGGCGGCGCTGAGCTGGAGCAGCCAGCGCTGGCTTGGACATTCATTTTTACGTTCGCCGCTCCTTTTCCTGCATATTTCTTTTTCCCTTCATATGCCTTTGTTTTAGCTTCTGCCGCGGCATTTGCCCAAAGTGTAGCGCATTGTAATTCTGGGCTTGGTTTGTTGGTCTTTTTATTTTTTCCTCTATTTCTTGACGTCATTTCTATTGTGCTCACTAACACTTGACATTCATCCACGCTCAACGTGGGTTTAAATGAGAAATCCTTTTCCCATTTATTTAAATACTTATTAGGATCCTTCACTTTTTCCTTATCCTTTAATTTTTCATTGTAATTTCTTATTGTCCTGCGCGCAATTTCTTCTCTTTTCTTCTGTTTACCTTTCACTTGTCTATCCGGTTTTCCTGTACAATTGCCCATTTTATGTAGCTGTGAAACGCCGTCACACTACCTTCTGAAAATTATTGTGCTCACTTTTTGGATGGAAATAGATTCTCACACAACAATTATTTTTACCACCAGGAAAATTGTGGGTTCCCCTCACAATACCATTACTTAGCGTCAGCTTGACCTGTGGTTACACTGATGACAATTGCATTTCCGCGATTTAGACAAGAAACTTCACTCACTTTAACCTCTGCTAGTGCGGAACGCCGTCACCAGACAGAGGTAGGACGTCGCAGGCTCACAGAGTTCTCTGAAGGCGAGTTTCCAAAACTGACCGGCAGGTCAGACCATGCATGGGTTTCAACCTGGAGCCCGCTCCGTTACTGCCTCTGGCTGGGTTGTTGGCGAACCATCCTCTGCTACCAAGTATGTCAGGAATCTGAAAGTATTTGAACTCACAAAGACAAAAACATTCCAAATATTTGTCAATCAGATACGAGACATTTATTGCTCATATGAGTCTTTAACTTGTGCACAAGGAGCGTCACTGACCTTCTGTTACAGAATTGGAAGTGAGCGCTGCTGCTCACAGGCAGCATTTCCTTTATATACACAAAGTAAAAGCTGGAAATAATTACACAACATTTGCCACACCCTTGTGAGTGGTGCACAGAAATCAGACTTCTCATCACAAGAGTCTATCACAAGATTCTTTAGACAACAACTCAGCAGTTTCCAAACTTAAGTACAGACAGGACAATTATTTTTAACTTTCTTAGTAAGTTCCAGACATCATCAGACATGTTCATTAAAGGGCAACAAGTGAAAGGTACAAATCAGCAAGTATAGTTCAAAATCCATTATGAAATGATAACATGTATATACATAATGCATAATATGCATAATTTTCTGACAGTGTGAGTAATTGTATTAATGGGAGTACACCACATTAACAGTTATTATGCAAATAGGATTTTAGTGTCATAAACATTCAATTTTTTGTTTTTCAATTAAGCTCATAGATGGTATTGTGTCTCAGGGCTCTTTGGATCACTGATATCAATCTCAGACACCTGTCATAATTAGGTTGCCAAGTGAGGCCAATGAAAGGAAGACTACTTAAAAAGGATGTTTCACATTATTAAGCATGCCACAGGTTTCAAGAATATGGGAAAGAAAAAGGATCTCTCTGCTGCCAAAAAGCGGCAAATAGTGCAATGTGTTGGACAAGGTATGAAAACATTAGATATTTCACAAAAACTTTAGCGTGATCATCGTACTGTGAAGAAATCTGTGGCTGATTCAGAGCACAGATGGGTTCATCCAAATAAAGGCATAATGAGGACGGTTTCTTCCAGAGAAATTCTTTGGAATAAGAGAGGAACTGTTAAAATGTCATTACAAAGCAGCAAAGAGGGATTTGAAGCTGCTGGTGCCTCTGGAGTCCCACAAACCTCAAAGTGTAGGATCCTCCAGAGCCTTGCAGTTGTACATAAACCTCCTGCTCAAGTACCCCTTACCAATGCTCACAAACACAAACTGTTGCAGTGGGCCCAGAAATTCAAGAAGACTAATTTTCAAACAGTCTTGTTTACTGATGAGTGCCATGCAACCCTGGATGGTTCAGATGGATTGAGTAGTGGGTGGTTGGTGGATGGCCACCACGTCCCAACAAGGCTGTGGCGTCAGAAAGAAGGTGGCGGAGTCATGTTTTGTGCCAGAATCATGGGGAGAGAGCTAGTCAGTTTAGAGTCCCTGAAGGTGTGAAAATGACCTCAGCAAAGTATACAGAGTTCCTGAGTCAGGTTCAGGTTCAGGTTACTTTATTTGTACCCGTAGGTAGATTTGTTTTGCAGTCTGGTGACATCCGTATTTACAAGCCACAAATTACTTTCAACATAGACACAAACACAGGCACACATGAAATTGACTATAGACATGATAAAAATACTCAAGGCTCCATCAGTCAGGGTATAAAAAGGCAAAGAGATGAGGGAGAAACCAGAGGTAAGAGAGAAGGGTCATATTAAAGTTAAAAGTTAAAAACTAGTCAAAGGTTAAAAAACTCCAAGGTCTAAAACCCAACAAAATATTTAGAATCCAAGTGACATCATACAAAATAAGTAAATATAAAATATGTACAATATATTTTTATAGCTTGTTCAACTCTTTGACAGCAGCAGGGACAAAGCTGTTTTTGTAGCGCTGGGTTTTACTTTTTGGAACAGCAAACCTCCGTCTGGAGGGAAGAAGCTGAAAGTGGCAGTGCAAAGGGTGGGAGTCAATCCTTTAAAATGGAGGTAGCCATCCTCTGTACTTGTTTGGCGTACAGGGATGTCAGGCTCAGCTGTGACTCACCAAGCAAACAACTGGACCATCTAACTACCTGATCCAAGGATTTCCTCTGTTTCAGTTTTATCTGACCAAACCATGACACTAAAGAAGAGGATAAAACAGATTCAATAAAAGCCCGATAAAACATTGTCATTATGGTTCGGTCAAGTTGGAAGCGTGCAAGTTTTCTCAAGCAATGCAAATGTTGCTGACCCTTTTTGCACACCCTTTCACAGTTCTCATCAAAATTTAAATTACTATCAATAATCATCCCAAGATATTTGTTGGATTGCACACATTCGGTGGTCTGGCCTTTTAGTACGGTGACTTTGTGCCTGGGAGTTTTCCTCCTAAAGTCAATAATCATGTGTTTAGTTTTTGTCGTATTCAGCTGCAGGTAGGAATCCTCACACCAGTGAACAAAATCATCAACTACTGGGCCGAGTGACCACTTTCTTCCATGGTACAATAAGAAGAACTGTGCCTTCTGTAGCAAAATTATCTTCACGCATGACAATGCACCATCTCATGCTGCAAAAACTAAGTCAGTGTCCTTGGCTGCAATGGGCATAAAAGGAGAGAAACTCATGGTGTGGCCCCCATCCTCCCCTGACCTCAACCCTATTGAGAACCTTTGGGGCACCCTCAAGCAAAAGATCTATGAGGATGGGAGGCGATAAGAGGCGCCTTGAGCCATAATTCATACTTGCTTACACATGTACCATCATTGTCTTACACATACACTACTATACTCTCTCACACACTATCATACTTTCTCACAAACACTATCATACTCTCTTACATACACTGTCATCAAGAGAGTTTGATAGTGGATGTAAGAGAGTATGATAGTGTGTGTGAGAGAGTTTGAAATGGAAATAAACATGAATTCTCAGTTTCTCATTGACAAATTTTGATTCAGGGTTTGACAAGGTCTTCCTCCAATCAAGGTAGATCATGGTGTACCGCAAGAGGCTCAGTGGAGCGATTAGCTTCCCACATATCATTCTTTCTTCTCCCCCTTGTCCTGTCAGGCAGCGAGGCAAACAGAACAGGGATCTGTCACCCTTATTGTGCCAAAACAGATTTACTTTGCCAAGAGGAGCTTATACAGTACCTAACTGTGTACTGTATATTGTTGTAAACTCCTCCTGTAATAACTTTTAATACTTTATTTTAATTATTTTACCCATGGAAGACCCAACAGGATGGGGAAGAGGGAAAGGAAGTGTGTGGAGGGTGATAAGAAAAGGGAGGGGAACAGACAACCCCCCCCCAAAAAAAAACAATCAACGACTAAAACAAACAAAAGACAAACTGCTTCTTCCACCGAAGATGTCTCAACACGAGTCTGGTTTCCGCACCTGTCAAAGAAGAGAAACTTGTACGTGTATGTCTGCTTGCATATATATGAGAACGCGCGCAAAAGAAGTGTGTGCATGTGAGTGGTTTGTCAGGAAACATACGAAGCGGAGGGCCGGTCACAGCAGCACCAACCCCCACAGGGCACAAACGTCCGAGGTCAGCAAGCCCTAGGAAAGCCAGGCATCCACCCCCGGAGGAATGATCAAGGGAGGCCAGGCTGCTCGGCGGCTGGAACGGTGAGCCCACACACCCGGACCCGCCCGACCCCCACCCCCCACATATCATTTTTAAATGGTCCATATGTTGTTGCAATGTTTGAAGTTTTGGATCAAAGTCGACAGCAATCTACAGCGAGCTCTTCTACTCCATTAGCTGCGGAAATGGGCTGACTCTTTGGATCATATGCATCAGGGAGCATCGGTGGTATTTCAGGGTGTGGAGATAGCCTGAACATCAGCCAAGTCCAGATGCGACCTCGATTTCAAACGCAACAGTATTTTAGTGGATGAGCTTCAAAATCAAGGAAGAGGTGAGTTCCACAATCTTAGGTTGTGATTTAAACGATATTTGCCCAGCTGCAGATCTATTTTTAAGTCCTCACTTTTCAGGCTAACATTACTGATGTAAGCTAGGACGGCAGGGTCATCCGTCTGTCAGTATTAAGCTCATCTGTTTAGAATGGTGACTGTGTTATGAACAATATATTATAGTGCTTTATTTGGTTGAAATGGATGCATTTTATTACATTATTGCCGCATAAGAGTAAATCACCTTAAGCCTTTGAGTGTATATGGTGCAGAACTGCAACATACCCCCTAGTGGTCAAGAGTGGTAAATATTTTTTGTCAATGAAATAGTTCAGATTTCCAAGGCTATAACTTGAAAGTGGTAAGAGATAATGACTTACTGTCAATTAGAAAGATGTAAAATATGATGTAAAATAAGTTTCAGAGAGGAATAAATTTACACATCTGATTTGCATAATGTCGCGGCACCTCTTTAAATTCCATAACTCAGTCCAAACTGGACTTTGGACGTATTTACACAAAAAATGGTTCAGTCTTTTGACACCGTTTTTTGTACAGACGTACCTCATCATCTTATCTTCAAAGTATATGAACAAGAAATCAGTACATTTGAAAAAAAAACCCCAGAAATTTCTCACTTACTTTTGACAAAGAGTGAAAAGGCAGGTGCAGTGCCACGCTCTGCCACTAGGGACACACAAATTTCTCACACTCAAAGGGTTATCTCTCAGCTTTGGCTCAACCATGACCTCATTCACAAACTTGCAATAAGAGCTAATCTCGTGTTAATGTTAATCATTTTCAATTTTTTGACCTACCGTATATTACCTACCTACATTTTTAATACTAAATGTGATTATTATTTCAGTAATGAAAAGTAAAATAAAAAAAAACAAAACTGAGAATTATGTAATCATCTTCAACTGCATTAAAACCTGCAAACTCTGAATTATCATGTAGTTGAATCAACATCTGTCCAAAACAGGAAGTGTCTGTTGATGAGAAAGCTGTATCCTTGTACAAAATGGCTATTGGTACGGAAGAGTTGACAGTCCGACAACACCTTTCAGATCTACTCCAAACCTGCTGCAGTTGTGGTGTAGGTGAATAGTGTGGTCAATTTCTGATTGGAGGGTTAATGTTTCAAGTCCTCCTCTCACCGCCATGCTAACACCATTTTACTTGACATGATGGACTTTAGAATTAAAATTCAGAGGTTGGCCTTAGGATTTGGGAGTGGGTAAGGTTAAAAAGGTAGTAAAGAGATATTAATTAAAAAATGAAACAAATAAATGCCTAAGATTTCTATACCTGCAGCCTGTTGCCTTTCAGATACGGCATTAATAGAATGTACTGTCTGGTCAGATTCGAGCTGTATCTATTGCAGAAGTTCTAATGGTATGGATCTGTATCCATAGCCACTGCCATCCAGGCAATTGTGTGTTGGTGTGTTCTTACAGCAAAACCCGAGTCAAAAGCAATGCGCCGTTTTATGACGCACACTCTTAGCTCTCTTGTTTATTGAACCATTGTATATTTTTCTCTCTTTCTGTTGTGGGATGTTCTTCAGTGTCTAAATGCACATTTCTTGAAAAACTAATGGATACTTTTTTCTTCTGGTCCTTTTAAAAATTCATTGCTGTCTCATACCCCATTTACACAGGGATGGCGATCACTGAGAGACTGTTGAGAGATCTGGCCAATTGTTCTTCTATCAATGGGGATCAATAAAGTATACAAAATCAAAATTAAAAAAAATCTTTAGTGATGGCCACAGCTGCCATGGTCTCCTCAAAGTTTTGACTAAGTCCAAAACACACAAGGATCTCCCAAATGAGATCAAGAAATGAGATCAAAAATTTTCCCAGTCTCTCAACGATCTCCCTGCTGTGTAAAGGGGCCTTACATTTGGATTATTAACACTATTTGAGAGAGATTCTTTTCATCACGTTTGTCTTGTTTTAACAGATTTAGGAAGGGGCTGAGGACTCTTGTCATCTTTGAAGCAATCAGAATGCTAGCATATAGAGCAGCTTTGGATGCAAAATATGATGACAAGGAAAAGAGGAGTCTGGGTACAGACTGTACAGGCATCCTAAGTCCCACCCTTCCTTAATTCTGATTGCCTGTTTTGAAAGACCCGACATTGACAAGCTTAGCTGTAGTCTGAAAAGTTGATCTTTTTTCAGTCCTGAGCACCCTGAGCGCCGCGACAAAAAGTGGCCACCACCGAAAGCGTTTCAGCACCGAGGGCGCTCCTCACTACATAGAAAATGAAAATAAATTAGATGCCCAAAGTGGAAAAAACACGTCTGGTGCACATGCTGCCTTAATTGGCCAAAAATGAAATGAATAATTAAAGGCTGTGAATCATTTCTTCACTTACCATGTGCTGCTTGGTCTTTATCCACACATCACTACAGTCAAGTAAATGGTGTGGTATTAACATCTAAAGTTAGCTGCGTTTTCACCCATCGTGGTCGTTATTTTGCGTTCTGTCAGTCATTTCTGTCAGTCAGTTCTGTCAGACTCGATCTCTGTTTTTAAGAATTATTTTGCGCTCACTGTGAGAATTGAACTTTTGGGACTGCTCTCATTCCTGAGTAAACTGATTAGCGTTTCTTTTCGTGGTTCGCTGCTACACTTTACCTGAAGCATTTGTTGCGCTAGCGCTATCGCTATAGCTAACGCCATAGCTAGTTAGTAGAACCTAACACCGACACGGAGAAGCTACTCTGTCCCTGGTGATTGGGGCTCACCGGAGGAACTAGCCGAGGCAGCAGTTGGACGGGAGCCGCATCGGAGTTCAAGTGCAGTGGTGGTGGGAGACGGGGAACAGTGGAGGACCACCGGGGCCGCAGCCAGATAAGAGCCGGAGTCGGAGCCCAGTTGCAACGGCGGGGCTCGGCGGAGGAGCTACTGGGACCCCAGCTGGACAGGAGCAGGATTGGAGCTCGGCTGCAGCAGCGGTGGGTGGCGGGACTCGGTGGAGGAGCTGCCGGTACCCCGGCTGGACAGGAGCTCGGTTACGGCGGTGGTAAGCAGCGGGACTAGCAGAGGAGGGGACTAGCTGAGTGAGGAGGAGGTGAGGAGGCTCCGCTGGGCGAATCAGTCTCCCTGGAAAACCAGGTGCTTCATTTCGTTGATAGTAGAAATATAAAGGTCGAAGCAAATGCAATTTCAGCCTGTCATGCTTTACCCAGAAAGGATAATAAAACAAAGAAATCAATTGTGATGCGTTTTGTGAACAGAAGGGTAAAGAATGACACACTGAGGCAGGCCAGAAAGCTATGGGGAACAGAAGTTTACCTAAATGAACATCTAGCAAAAACTAATGCTGAAATAGCACGGCAAGCACGGATGCTGA
This sequence comes from Pholidichthys leucotaenia, assembly GCA_020510985.1. Taxonomy (NCBI): domain Eukaryota; kingdom Metazoa; phylum Chordata; class Actinopteri; order Cichliformes; family Pholidichthyidae; genus Pholidichthys; species Pholidichthys leucotaenia. The sequence continues at coordinate 24,284,649 of CM035839.1, read as the reverse complement.
AAAGACAAAATAAGATACAGGCAACAGGCAACATTTAGTTTGGCAACATTTAGTTTGGATCAAACTAAATGGAACACCTGAGGAAGCAAAGAGTATAATAATCAGAGATCTTACTGACTTAAATAAATAAAGCTGAACACTGATTAAGAAAATTAAGAGACTATGATAATCCATATCCACACACACGGCAAGAATAGTTCTTTTGACATACCATGTCAATGTACTTTAAAAAAAAGAAAACAAAACAAAACAAACAAACAAACAAACAAAAAAAACCCCAACTTACGACTGACTTGAGTAGACATCAATTATACCCAGTTGGAGGAAGTCATTTTACACAGAGTGAGGAAATTCAGACTCTGAAAATATGCCATTATGCTGAACATAAACTACAAGAGATGGAGAATGATATTGATCCTGATAACCACTTTTTCAATAATATTCATAATCATTGTGAATATTACACTGAAAAGCAATTCAAAAGTCAAGTGCAACTAGATGGTAAACTATCAATAATACACTTCAACAGCAGAAATCTTAACAAAAACTTTCCACAGATTCAGGACTATTTAAAACAGCTAGACAGAAAATTTACATCCATCACAGTCTCTGAAACTTGGCTTAATGAAGAGGAGGCTCCCCTGATGGCAATAGAGGGATATCAGATGTTTCATATTAACAGATCTCAAAAAAAGGGTGGTGGTGTTGCACTATATATTGATGACCTGTATAGGTGTAAACTTGTAAATGGAAAGTCCTTTGCACTACCAGGGATTTTAGAATTTGTTACTGTTGAGACTGACCAAGATAAAACAAAAAATCTAATTATAAGTTGTATAAATAGAACGCCGGGAACTTGCATTGAGACATTGAGAGATAAATTAGTCGAGCTGTACAATAATATTACTAGTAAGAAAATGGTAGTAATTTGTGGAGATTTCAATATTGACTTACTAAATCCATATCAACAAAATGTAATTACAGAGTTCATGAATTCTATGTACAGTATGAGTCTACTGTATATCCCACAATAACACATCCCAGTAGAATCACAGTTTACACTGCTACACTTATTGACAACCTGTTTGTTAATATTATTGATAAGAAAATAGAAAGTGGATTATTGATAAATGATATAAATGACCATTTGCCAACCTTTGCACTTATCCATGGCCACACGGGGGCCAATACAGAAAAAGTTTTAAAATCATTCAGATACAAATCACAAAATGCAATCAGTTCTTTTAAAGAAGACTTGCTGAAGCATGACTGGACAAAAGTCTATGTATCAGATGTAAATGAAGCATATGACACATTTGCATCATCATTCCAGTTCCCAAGAAACCCTCTGGTACAGGATTAAATGACTACAGACCTGTTGCCCTGACCTCTGTGGTCATGAAATCCTTGGAGAGATTGGTGCTGAACCACCTGAAGGTCGTCACAGGCCCCCTGATGGACCCACTGCAGTTTGCCTACTGGTCAAACAGGTCAGTGGATGATGCAGTGAATAAGATAAGATAAGATAAGATAAGCCTTTATTAGTCCCACAACGGGGAAATTCCAGGATTGCAACAGCACAGGGATAGCAACACTCAGAGCAACAATCAGAAGGCAAGAAAAAACAAGCAAGCAAGAGCAGCTAATATACATATGTACATATTACTATAAAATATATATATACACACACACACACACAGACACACAGTGCAGAGCATTGTAGCTGGATGGAATAAATATATGAATATATGAACACACAGTGCAGAGCATTGTAGCTAGATGGAATAAATATGTAAATATATAAACACCCACAGTATGGAGCATTGCAGCTAGGTGGAATAAATATGCAAGTATATAAACACACACAGTGCGGAGCAATGTAGCTAGATGGAATAATATGTAGATATATAAAAACACAGTGCGGAGCATTGTAGCTAGATGGAATAAATATATAGATATATAAATATAAACACATCCAGTGCAGAGCATTGTAGCTAGATGGAATAAATATGTAAATATATAAACACACACAGTGAAGAGCATTGTTGCTAGGTGGGATGAAACAGCATAACCGTCTATTTAGTTATCCTACATGGTATGATTATGTGCCCATACATATTCTCACCCTCCATAGCGACCGGTATGTTCCTAGTTGTATGCCGGAGAGGACCATTGTGTAAGTCTATTGCATCTTTTGCATTCAAAAAAAAAAAAAAAAAAAAAAAAAAAAAAAAAACTATTAGTTTGTTACGTCTTTTTGCTATCTCTGCGAGCAGCCCTGCTTAGGTTGTACAGTCTGACAGCCGTTGGTAGGAAGGACCTACGAAACCTCTCGGTTGTGCACCTGGGATGATGTAGTCTGCTGCTAAATGAGCTCCTCAGTGCATCCAGTATGTCCTGCATAGGGTGGAACTCGGACTCCAGCAGAGATGACAGTTTAGTCAATATGGGACTACATTACATCCTGCAACACCTCGACTCCCCAGGGACGTACGCCAGGATCCTGTTTGTCGACTTCAGCTCAGCGTTCAACACCATCATCCCAGGCATTCTTCATCAGAAACTCCTCCAGCTCAAGGTGCCCCCCTCCACCTGCCAGTGGATCTCCAGCTTTCTGACTGACAGGTGGCAACAGGTGAAGCTAGGGAGATTTACATCCAGCTCCCGAAAAATTAGTACTGGCGCCCCCCAAGGATGTGTCCTTTCCCCACTGCTCTTCTCCCTCTACTCCAATGACTGCACCTCAGAGGACCCTTCGGTGAAGCTCCTGAAGTTTGCGGACGACACCACAGTCATCGGTTTGATCCGGGATGATGATGAGTCTGCATACAGGCGGGAGGTGGAGCAGCTGATCCTCTGGTGCAGCCAGAACCATCTTGAACTTAACCCAGCCAAAACGGTGGAGATGACTGTGGATTTCAGGCGACACCCCCCTTCATTCCCCCCACTCACCATCCTCAACAGCACAGTGTCCACTGTGGACTCCTTCAAGTTTCTGGGTACCACAATCTCCCGGAACCTGAAGTGGTCCTCCCATATAGACACTGTCCGGAAAAAGGCCCAGCAGAGGTTGTTTTTTCTGCGTCAGCTCAAGAAGTTTGATTTGCCTCAGGAGCTGCTGGTTGTCTTCAACACCGCCATCATCCAGTCTGTCCTCTGCTTTTCCATCACTGTCTGGTTTGGATCTGCCACTAAACAGGACAAGACCAGACTGCAGCGGATCATTAAGTCTGCGGAGAGGATCATTGGTACTGACCTACCCTCCATTGAGAACTTATATCGGTCCATAACCAGGAAACGGGCGGGAAACATCTGTGCTGACCCATCACACCCCGGCCACAAACTGTTTGAACTTCTATCTTCTGGTCGTCGTTACATATCACTGAAGGTCAAAACCACCCGTCACAGGAACAGTTTCTTTCCTCAAGCCATCACTCTGATGAACTCCTAACATTCACCTAGTCCTACCTGTTGCTGTACTCATGACTTTTCATCCATTATTACATTGCACATAACTCTCACACTGCTTTTTACTTCATTCACATTATATCACTGAATCTGTGTTCACATTGAAATACTGTGTGACTGTATATTTTTTCATATATTTCTGCAAAGTGTGGTTAGTCTGAGTAAATAACTGCATATATTCCTGTATATATTTGCATCCTTTTATAGAAACGTGGACAGACTGTAATTTACTGTACATACTCTGTTGTCATTGAATCCTTATTTAAATCCTCCACCTGAACAATGAGAGCAAGTTTTTAGCCAAAGTCAAATTCCTTGTATGTGTTGTGCATACTTGGCCAATAAAGCTGATTCTGATTCTGATTCTGATTTATGAACATTGTAACCACTCTTTATGAAAAAAATGTCCATTAGTAAAGAAAAAGCTTAAATATAAATTTGTCGATTTATTTATTTAGCGAATGCAAAGTCCTGAAGCCAAGCAGTTGCCTCCTGGTTTGCTGTATGGAGGGTGTGTAATCCTCCTTCCAGTCTTTGGAGCGGGCAAGCCTCTATGATGTGTTCCATTGTTTGCGCCTCTCCACATGCGCACAGTGGGCTAGGGCTACTGCCCCATCTGTGAAGGCTGGCCAAGCAGGGGCCATGTCCAGTCCTGAAGCGATTGAGTGTAGACCACTGTCTCCTTGGGAGGTTGGTGCCCGGGACCTGTTGGTTGGGGTTTATCACCAGCTGTTTGTTTGGGACCTCCTTGGTCTCCCATTCCTCTTGCCAAGCTGTCTGGATGGTAAAGTCAGCTGGGGGAGGGTTTTTCCAAATCGGCCGTCTGGATGAAAGTCGGGCAGTGGGTGGGGTGTAGATATCTGCATGGATTGGTAAGTGAGGAGAATCTTTAACTTTTTGGAGCATCCTTTGAGTTAATGCTGCTCGCCGGATGTGTGGAGGGGCTATGTTTGACAGTACAGAGAGCCAGGGGAGTGGTGTTGAGCGGATTGTTCCAGTTATAGTTCTCATGGTTGAGTTGAGCTGGGTGTCTACATGGTGTGTAAGATGACCTGGACCAGACAGGGGCACAATATTCTGCTACAGAGTATGAAAGGGCCAGTGCTGAGGTGCGCAGGGTGGAGACTGCCGCCCCATTTTGCACCAGCGAGCTTGCAGAGCAGGTTGTTTCGTACCTTCACCTTAGCAGCCGTCCCCTTTAGATGTTCCTTGAAGGATAAGGTCCTATCAAGGGTCACTCCAAGATAAGTTGGATTTGGGGCATGCTGAAGCTTGAGTCCGCTCAGGTGGATGTTTAGTTATCTGGCAGCTTTTGCATTGTTGATAAGCCATGGTTAACCAAAGGTTTACAAAAGGCGTGTAAAAAAAAAAAATTATTATATAAAGCTTTTCTAAAGAAAAGGACAAAAGAAGCAGAGCAGCGGTATAAAACATACAAAAATAAGTTATATATAATGAGATATAGTAAAAGAGACTATTACAGTAAAGTACTGGAGAAAAACAGAGACAATATTAAAAATACATGGACAATACTTAACAATATTCTTGGAAATAAAAACAGAAATACAAGCTACCCAACCAGTTTTTCAAAAAATAATACAACAACTCAGAGTGTGAATGCAGTTTCACCTGCAGATGAATTTAATAACTTTTTTGTTAACATTGGTCCTAATTTGGCTTGAGAAATACCCATATACGGCACCTACGGGTGATACAATAAGCAAAAACACTGCTATAAAACACTCCATTTTCATAAAGAACACAGACGAGAGAGAGGTCATTGAAATTGTTAAATCGTTTAAAAGTAAAACATCTACGGACTGTGATGGTATTGACATGCTCTTAATCAAAACTATTATTGAATGCCTAGTGAAACCACTGACGTATATTTGTAACCTGTCTCTCCAAACAGGTATATTTCCCAATGCAATGAAAATAGCTAAAGTAATTCCGATATACAAGACGGGTGACAGAGGGGAACTTTCAAACTATAGACCAATTTCACTATTGCCGCAATTTCCCAAGATACTTGAAAAAATATTCTGTGAGAGAATTGACAACTTCATAATGAAGAATAATTTATTGTGTGAGCAGCAATATGGGTTCAGACACAAGAGGACAACTGCATTTGCTCTAATGGAATTTATAGAAAAAATATCAACTGCCGTTGAAAATAAAGAGTATTCAGTTGGGGTATTCCTGGATCTTAAAAAAGCATTTGATACAGTGGATCATAATTTATTATTAAAGAAACTACAAAATTGTGGTATTGGGGGGGGGGGGGTAGCACTGTCCTGGTTAAGTAGTTACTTAAAGAATAGATATCAGTATGTATGTGTTGGTAACAAAAACTCACAGTTACTGAAGGTTACTTGTGGAGTCCCTCAGGGTTCAGTTTTGGGGCCACTGTTATTCAATATGTATTTAAATGATATATGTAAAGTCTCAGAAAAAATGGATTTAATATTGTTTGCCGATGACACTAATCTATCATGCAGTGGAAGCAATTTGGAACAACTTTTGGATGCACTCGGAAAGGAATTAGGAAAGCTTAAACTGTGGTTTGATTCAAACAAATTAACGCTCAATTTAAGTAAGACAAAATTTATAGTTTTTAACAACCATCACAACAACTTAGTATCTAAACTCAATGTAAATGGTGTAGAGCTTGAAAGGGTATCTGGAACTAAATTTCTTGGAGTAATAATTGATAATAAACTGTGTTGGAAGTCACATATTAATTATATTAAAGGTAAAATATCTAAATCAATCGCAATACTACACAGAGCGAAATATTTGCTGAATCAACCCACATTATACTTTGTATCTTTCATTAATACTCCCATACATGACAGCGCAGGCTCCGCTGGCTAGGCCACGTTCACCGTATGGAGGATGGCAGAATCCCCAAAGACGTCCTCTGTGGAGAACTGGCGACTGGCGGGAGAGACGTTGGCCGCCCACAGCTGCGCTTTAGAGACATCTGCAAGAGAGACATGAAGGCCCTGGATATCAGCGCAGAGCGCTGGGAGGACCTTGCAGCGGACCGCTCCAGGTGGGGAGGCACCCTGACCAGACAGCTCAAGGCGGGTGAAGAGAGACTGACTGCTGCAGCAGATGAAAAAAGGACCCGCAGGAAGAACCGCCACAGACCCAGCAGCACGGAGACCACCTACAAGTGTGACCTGTGTGACAGGGACTGTCATTCGCGCACCGGCCTGTTCAGCCACAGGCAGTGCTGTTCCAGCAGAGTAGACGTTTAGGATTCTCTTCCATGGTCATCATAGACCGACGGAGGCCGACGATGGGGAAATACATATAAAACAAACATATATCCAGTCTTTATGCTTCAGAAGAGAGCTATTAGAATAATAAACAAAGCTGCTTACAGGGAACCAACAAACCCACTTTTTCTTAAATTAAAAGCTCTCAAGTTGAAAGATCTGGTTGACTTTAAAACTGCAGTAATAATGTTTAAAGTGAAGAATCTATCACTGGCCGCAAATATCCAAAAGTTGTTCCAAATAAGGGAGAAACAATATCATTTCAGAGGAACATGTATATTTCAAAAACCTTCAGTGAGAACTACCACCAAGCAACACTGTGTTTCAGTGCAAGGAGTCAGATTATGGAACAATTTTGGACCTGAATTAAAATCATGTACAACACTTGGCCAATTTAAACAAAAACTAAAGGAAGAAATACTCCAAACATATATACAAAATGACATGTAAAATCACATAAGGATTGTTGTATCCAGTCTGTGTTGTGTTGTTGCTTAGTTTTTTTGGTCACATTTTGTTTCAGCTTTGTTCTGAATTGCAATCGCTCTTGTTTTGTTTTCTTTTGAATTCTTGGATGGAAGATGGGTGGGCAATATAAGCTGCGGCTTCAGCCATCACCCATTTCGGATAAATAAATGTTGAACTGTATAATCAGAAAAGTTATTGTTTAATTTGACCTTGTTGGATTTTATTCCCCTTTGTTATATTATTCTGTTTATTTTTAATCTTTACTTCTAATCTATCCAAAATAATGATTGATTCATTAAAGTTAAAAAGAAGGTTCTCTGCACTGCTGTGACTAAATATTTTGTGATTTTATGTTTTGCTGAATACAAAATAAAGCTTTCACATGTGATTGCCAGTCAGTTCTGTGCTGCAATGGCAACTGTCCTGTAACTGCACAGTTCCTAATGCATCCCCTGTATACCCACCTTAACTATCTGCATGGTTAAAATTACTGTGAAGTTCTGGGTTTAGACCCTACAAAATAAATGTGTTGCTGCAGAGGAAAATCTTTGAGTTTTCTCATCCAGTTTTAATGGAAATTTGAATAACAGACTGTGGTGTTTGTGAGTATTTACAGACTTAAGACACACTTCACAAATTATCCATCCATCCATCCATCCATCTTCTTCCGCTTAATCGTTTTCGGGTCGCGGGGCGGGGGGGAGGGGGAGCTGGAGCCTATCCCAGCATCTATGGGTGAAAGGCTGGGTCCACCCTGAAATTTGTTTTTCAAGGAGACTGAGAACATTGCAGCTGAAAAGACTTTTTATTTTCCCAAAGTGCTTCTTTCATCACAGTAGCTTCAGGAGTTATAAAGCTGTAAAGCTGCTAGATGTCATCTTCAGCGTGGTGAAGGTAGGGAGAAAAGTGGAGAAAAAAGGAAGAAACCCTAACCCTAACTTTGATGTTTGATAGCAGTGAAAATGAAAATGTAACCAAAGTGGTGCCTAGTGGTAGAGCACACGCCTCACAGTTGGGAAATTGTGGGTTCAAGCCCCAACTGGGACATGCCAAAGAACAGATAAAAATGGGACTTTCCACTTTCAGCTTGGTGCTCAGCATCAGACATATTTCACTATCCATGCTGAATTTATTTCAACATCTGAGAAAAATCTTATGCAGGTTTGGAATATATGTAAACATCTGGGATTAATAATAATTTTGTGAACAAATAAAGAAAGAGAGACAGAAAATACTGCAAGTGAAAATCATCTTTATTTTTGCAAAAGCATTTTTTTAGTCGGAAAACTTCATGAATTTTAAAGCTGCAAAGCTGCTGATGTCATCTTCAGCGTGGCAAAGGTGGAGAAAATTGCAGAGCTGCAGAGACAAAACAGCAACATGCACATGAATATAAAGTACAGAAATCATCAGATTTAAATTATGACCACACTTTACTAACCTTTATGCTACGTTGAGGAATGGCTAACCGAGGTGATGGACGAGTGCTTTAATTACTTTTATGATAGTACCTAGGAACAAATGTTGTGCAGCTGCATCCATCTCAGGTAAATCAGCTTCAGGTATGGACTCATCAGCTCTGACCTCTTCAAGATTAGAAGAAGCCAGATTTATTGTCATTCAGTCCATACAGCCAATCATGTACAATAGAACAAAATTAGGTTTCTCCTATCTACAATGTGAATCACACCTAGAATAAGAGTGGCCGCTGCCATGCAAGGCACCACCACAAACAACTGAGCTGCAGTTAGTATAAAAAAAATTACAAGCAAAAAAGATGGATCCGTTAATAAATGATATGTACTCAAACAGCTGGCAGGTTAGTCTAAATGTTGTCATTTAAAATAAAAGCTCCAGAGACAAAAATAGATTTGTGGTGTCCTCACCCCACTGTTGAACATGCATTTCATATTATTTCAGCTTACCGTCATCATGTGAAGCCTTTTTTGCAGATGCAGCACTGATCACAGCCACAAAAGCAAACAGCTGTAGGCTGCATGGTGGCGCAGTGGTTTAGCACTGTGGCAGCACAGTTTTACCCTCGGCCGGGGGACCGCGGGGATCATGAGATCGTGGGTTCGATCCCAGCCCCCGACCAACAGTGAGCTGTGTGGAGTTTGCATGTTCTCCCCGTGTTGCGCGGGTTTACTCCGGGATTTCTCCGGTTTCCTCCCGCATACCAAAAACATGTAGGTTTAGGGCGCTCGCGCACGCAGCGACCAGCAGCCGGTGGCTTGTCACCAGACTGCAAACCAAGTCTACCTACGGGTACAAATAAGTAACAAAAAAAAAAAAAAAAGCAAACAGCAGGAACACAAGCTGGAGCTTCATTTTTCTAAAAGAAAACACAGAATGTTAAACATGCAATCAAAGGCTGTCAGCCTGATACATCTTTAAAGTTGAGAGAAGCAGGACACCCACCAGTAGTATGGAGATTTTGTGAAGTGTGAAGTCTTCAGGAAGGAATCAGGTGTACTTGGACTGATGGGTTCACCCTGAATTTAAACTCTACTCAGACCAGGTTTTTTGTTTGTTCAGTGATATCATCACAAGGTTTGTCCAATGAAAACCTGCCCCGACACAGAATTCTCCTTTATCTCACTTATGTAATGCTTAAACACAGTAGTAGCTCAACATTATATGTGTTTTTCCTTATCAGGAGTTATCTAAAAGATTTATAGTTATTCTTGTCAGTGTGGTCGAGCCAATGTCTTGCCAATGTGCAAGAAACCTCTATTAGATGTAATCCAGAAATAACTTTGCACATATGTGTGCTGTTGGGGTTGGAATAGCTGTCAATGCTCTGTTTGTATTGAAATGAGGACTATCAGGAGGTCAGAATGTTCCAGGTTTCGTCCAGGGGATGTCTTTTGCAAACTGATAGAGAACCAACTCCAGTCAACTTTTAGAGCCATTGTGTGGACAAAGGCATCAAGTAGATTTATTGTTTCAAGGTTTTCAAAGTATTCAGAGAGCTGATCGATGTCTTCTAAAAACGAAGAAACATGTCAGTCAGTTGTGTCCAGTCAGGTCTACTATATAGTACGAGGGGTCCTGATAAATTCATGGCCTGAAAAGCTCATAGTGGTCAAATTTGACCAAATGTTGTTTATTTTTCAACCACAGGGATCCAAGCGCTGCAACACAGATGGAAGAAGTGCCTGTGTGGACTGAAGGGGAAACTATGTTGACAAATAAACCACATTCGGAAAAATTTGACCACTATGAACGTTCAGCGCCCCCCCACCCCCCCATAGCAGCCCAGGAACTCTCAGGAACACAGTAACACAAAAGCAAGTACTGTTTGACTGAATAACGACAAAGGCAATGTGGAAAAGGCTAGAAAGGATTCTGGATGTAGATGTTCTCCAAATTAGGAGAACAATGATGGACAAGAACGAACTCATGTGACTGCTGAATTCTGTACGTATGCTTGAGCACCCCAAGGCTACAAGACTGCCAAGCAGGAGATGATGATAATGATGATGATGATAGATTTGCCTGATAAACAGTTGACTCAAGTATTTGCTCAACACGTGTCATTTACTTATCTACTTAGGTTTTTTTTTTTTTAGTAGTTTCTCTGTAGTTTCTGAGGCCTCCACCCAAGTTTTTGTGAAAAAAAAAAAAAGTTTTTCTACTTGGTTTAAACAAAATAATTCAGCAATACGGAACTAACCCAGGGGTGTCAAACATATTGTTTGCAGACCAGAACTCATTAGTTGAATTATCCAACTTGGATTTTTTTCTAACTTTGTAGTGGATTCAATGTGGTGTCAACGTGGCTGTTAAAATCCCAACCCAATTTGACCAGAGTACGACAAATATCATGCTTTCCAACCCCTCAAAAACATGCCATTTATACCATTGTTTTTCAACCTTTGTTGAGCCACGGCACCCTTCTGACATTGAAAAAGATCCTGCAGCACCCCACCAACCCCAAATGTTATGAAATGACACATTGTAGCATATCCGACAATTTAGTCTTGTAATAAGGCCTGTAACAATAACAACTTTTAGCAAGCAATACATTTTTAACTGTATATCAATATTTCATTTATCGCTGTCATGTTTCTATCTGCATTGTTGATCAAAGGCTCCTTTGTACCAGACTGGGGGGAAATGGAGGCTATACAGGACTGAGTGCTGTTTTGTTCTCACTGAAAAAATTGAGTGGGATGATTATGTTTTTGATGCATTTTTCAGTTTTGTTACAATTGTTTTCAAATATTGGCCACATACCAGCTCGTTGACATTACTGGGCTCTCCTTGCTCATTTGGCTTCAGTCCAAAATGCTCCCACCCCAGAGCTTTGGAATTCAGTTTTCTCTTTATTCTTCCAAACTTTGTGGAATTGTGCAGCTGATAGGAAACTCAGCCACGAGCGGTCCTGCAGCACTCAGGTTGTAATTTGTTGATACACAGTGTAAAAGAATTACATACAAATCAGCTTTGATTTGTAAGGACAAGGGCAGCACAGTGGTGTAGTAGTTAGCGCTTTTGTCCAGCAGCTAGAAGGTTCCAGGTTTGAATTCCCAGGCTGGCAGGGGTGGGAACCTTTCTGTATAGAGTGTGCATGTCTTCCCTGTGCTGCGTGGGTTTTCTCTCAAAATCCAAAGATATGTGTAGTGATCCCAAACGTGGATCTGTTCTGCGCTTGAGTCACTGATTGTTTTCACCATTTTCTACAGTATCTGTTTATCTCGTCTCATTTATTACGGGGAATGTTTGTGCCTTTATTTTGACAGCGCCACAGCAGGACTTCCTGCTGTCAAACCTGCTGGCGGCCGTTCACAGCTGAGTGTATCTAAGATCTGAGACCCTGCTCTCAAGGTAATCAAGCCACTTGTCTTTTTCTGCATTTTGAGTGCACAGAACTTTTACCTCTTCCACCAGAACAAGGATACTTTTCTGCTGCAGCCTGACAGCAGAAACTTCTTTGGCAAGAAAGTCGTGATTTTTTAATCTCCTCAATCTTGATCTTTTTTTTTGGACCCATCTTGCCTGTCAACTGTGTCAGTGTGGTATGGTGGGGTGTTTTTTCAATAAAATGAAGTCGCCAGCGGGGAGCAATCTCGGACTTCTCCTGTGACTGGGTTCTTGACTGGTATTAAAGGTAAGCAACATTGACAGCAGTGGTGCCAACTCACTCTTTTTGGAGTGATTCTCACTCTTTTTCCTCTCTCACACTCCACAAACCCTATCTTTCATTCCAAAATGAGGAAATTACTGGAGAAATCATATTGATTTCCTTCAGATATTTCCCACAATAAGAGCTCTCAAGGCAGGGTACAGCAGACTGAACATCTTCTAAAAGCTCTGTCTGAATCAGTTTGTTTTCAGCCTTACATTAATACACCCATAATGTAATACATTATTTAATAATCTTGCTATGTGTGCCAGATGTTTTAAGTATACATTTAAACATAATGTAAAAGGTTTTTTTCCAAGTAACTAGTTACTATAATCATGCAGTAATTGATAAGTAGCTCAGTTACTTTTGAAAAGAAGTAACTAGTAACTGTAACTAGTTACTGTGTTTTAGAAACTTGCCCAACACTGCTTGAAACTAGAAAAATGCTATATAAGTACAGGTCCTTACCCTTCTTAAATTAGTCTGAAAATGAGACTTACTCCGTGACAGTTTTGTTGGCTGCTTGGTTGGTTCTGAAGGCAGCTGACATCAGGTTGCGGTTTCTGGAGCAGGTGGTGATATTTTCCCGGCTGATATGCCACTCTGGATGGTGTTGTGGGCTCACAGATGGCAGTGTCAGAGAGTGAGCAATTTCTTTTAAGAGAACTTTTTACTCCCATGGAGCAGGCAGCAGCTCTGACCTTCTCTGTCAGCTGTGGACCCGACACCAGACTGTCCTGGTTCTGCTCTGGGCAATCTCCATGTTCCACTCCATACTCAATCATGCATCCCTGTTAACCCAACATTAACATTCACCCTGTGAGAGTGAGTGAATATGAGTGTGAGTGAGTATGAGTCATTGTGAGAGTGGCTGAGTGTGAATGAGTGTAAGTGAGTGTGTTAGAAAGAGCTTGAATAAATGTTGGGGAGTCAGAGCATGAATGAGAGTGTGTACATGAGTGAGTGTGAGTAACTGTATTAATGGGAGTACACCACGTTAACAGTTATTATGCAAATAGGATTTTAGTGTCATAAACATTCAATTTTCTGTTTTTCAATTAAATTCATGGATGGTATTGTGTCTCAGGGCTCTTTGGATCACTGATATCAATCTCAGACACCTGTCATAATTAAGTTGGCAAGTGAGCCCAAAGAAAGGACGACTACTTAAAAAGGATGTTCCACAATATTAAGCATGCCACAGGTTTCAAGAATATGGGAAAGAAAAAGGATCTCTCTGCTGCCAAAACGCATCAAATAGTGATATGTGTTGGACAAGGTATGAAAACATTAGATATTTCACAAAAACTTTAGCATGATTATCAGACTGTGAAGAAATCTGTGGCTGATTCAGAGCACAGATACTGTAGGTTCATCCATATAAAGTCATAACGAGCATGGTTTCTTCCAGAGGAATTCTTTGGAATAAGAGAGCAACTGTTAAAATGTCATTACAATGCAGCAAACAGACATTTGAAGCTGCTGGTGCCTCTGGAATCCCACAAACCTCAAAGTGTAGGATCCTCCAGAGCCTTGCAGTTGTACATAAACCTCCTGCTCAAGTACCCCTTACCAATGCTCACAAGCACAAACTGTTGCAGTGGGCCCAGATATTCAAGAAGACTAATTTTCAAACAGTCTTGTTTTCTGATGAGGGCCGTGCAACCCTGGATGGTCCAGATGGATAGAGTAGTGAGTGGTTGGTGGATTGCCACCATGTCCCAACAAGGCTGCAACGTCAGAAAGAAAGTGGCGGAGTCATGTTTTGTGCCAGAATCATGGGGAGAGAGCTAGTTGGCTCCTTTAGAGTCCCTGAAGGTGTGAAAATGACCCCAGCAAAGTATATAGAGTTTCTGAGTGACCACTTTCTTCCATGGTACCATAAGAAGATCCGTACCTTCTGAAGCAAAATTATCTTCATGAATGACAATGCACCATCTCATGCTGCAAAAAACTAAATCAGTGTCCTTGGCTGCTATGGGCATAAAAGGAGAGAAACTCATGGTGTGGCCCCTATCCTCCCCTGACCTCAACCCTATTGAGAACCTTTGAGGCACTCTCAAGCAAAAGATCTATGAGGGTGGGAAGTGATGAGAGGCCCTTTGAGCCATAATTCATACTTGCTTACACATGTACCATCATTGTCTTACACATACACAACTATACTCTCTCACACACTATCATACTTTCTCACATGTCATGACCCGAGCACTATGCCTTGGTGCTCAGGTTATTCTTGTCAGGGTTTGACAGCGGCGTTATGATTCTAGCTCTCCAAGCTCTTATTGTGATAGTGCTCGGGGAGGCTTCCGCCCAGCTGTCAAACCCTCAACAGCTGCACTGCATTTGTGGTCTTTAGCGCTAAGGCTATTTTAACCCACGCTGGCGATCGCATCTCGCAGCAGTGTCTGTTCACTTTCCCAGTTCACTCTCCGTCATTGTACGGATGCCTGGACTAATTCATACCACGCCTGCTTTTGGTTTGACCGTCGTTCCCCGGAACTAGCCTGCCTGTATATGACCGTCTCCTGCTCTGGACCTGTAGTGAGCTGTATAGCCCTATGCCTCCTGTTGTGAGTGGACTCTTGTGTCATTGTCTCAGCAGCTTGTGTTGTCACTTTTTCACCCTAAATAAAACTCACTGAACTCACTGGTGACTGTGTGGCATCTTACGGTGGCTCGCGAGAGCCACCCATGACAGTACACTGCTGCCAAAACGGCGTTTACGGTGACGCCAACCCGAGACACAATTCACCAGTGAGTTCGAGTTTTTTGGACAGTTGCTGTTTCCGTCTGGGTACTGTGTGTGTGTGTGAGGAATGCCGTCGTGGAGGAGCCGCGTTTGTAGTCTGAGCCACGAGCTGACAGGAATTCTGGAAGTCGTGGATGAGTTGCTCATCTCCGCTTCCCTGTTGGACTACCATCACGGCATACACTGGTACCTAGACGCTGCTGAAGACGTTCTTCGTCATCTCTCTCCCCGCTGGGCCGACCACCCGGAAGTCGACGCAAGAAGGGAGGATATCATCGCGCAACGCGAGATATTCCTGATGCTGGAGGAGGAACACGATGTAAAGCAGGAGGAGAGGCAATCCTGCCCATGGCCTACGGATCCTGATCCAGCCCTGGAGTTCGCACCACCGGGAGGCCGGCGGAAGCGCCGACGCCGAGGTAAAGTACGTCTTCAGCAAGCTCCTATTCCGGATCCAGTTCCGGGCCACCGGAGTGACCCACTCAATCAGCCAGCTGCTGAGAGTGATCTGAGTCCTGCGCCGGTGAGCTCCGTCCATGGGTCCTGTGTTACCATCCAGCGAGCGAGGGAAGGAGCAAGGTCCTCTACAGCTGGCACCATCTTCCCTTCGGGAGACAGGCAAGTTCAATTTCACTTTACTATTAATCATAGTGATCTGTCTTGTCTGACTCCTGGGGGTGAAGCTCGGTGTTCGCAGCTCCCCGAGTTTCCTTCTCCAGCTGTAGCTAATTATACTGAACCTGCTGCCTCTGTGTTTCCTCCTGCTGAGTGGTCCTCGGCGTCAGTTCCACGCCGTCGGACGGGGGGGAGGCCTGCTTCTCTGGGAGATATCCCGGCCCTGCAGCCTTGTGTTGGACAGAGGAGGAGAACAGACTGCGGTGAGGGGCTAGAGCCAACGAGTAAGCGTCCCCAGGATTCCTCAGAGATGCAGCCCGAGTCAGCAGGTCGAGGGTTCCCCGTCTCCACACCGTGCGGGTTATCGGTGTGGACAGCGACGCGAGGGAATCCAGCTGCAGAAATTATCAGGCCGGCTGTGGCACTCGACGCAGCCGAGTGGGAGCCCGATGACGAGCGTCTACCTGAACCCGGATCGACGAAGTCCTGGACGGCTCCAGAGCCCGAGTGCAGGCAAGTGCTCTTCCTTGTTTACCTTTGTGGTGTGTTAGAGCATTTTTGCCTGCCTCATGGGGAGGCGAGCGAGGGGCAGCCGTCTGCTGCACCCGAGCTCGTCTCACTGGGCTCTGGCGCTGCCGGTGGAACTGATCCCGGTCCTCACCTGTTCTCTGAGCCCCTCCACAGCGTTACCGGTCTGGAGTCTGTCAAGGTCATGGGACTGGGGGTTCCAGGTTCGGGGATGGAGGTCGTCGCCGGTGCAGTCCTGACTCAGTCGGGGTCCGACGCGTGGGCCGAGGTGACCCAGTCGGGGTCCAACGTGGGTGCAGCGGTGTCCCAATCGGGGTCCGTCCTGACCCAGTCGGGGTCAGACGCATGGGCTGAGGTGACCCAGTCGGGGTCCAAAGTGGGTGCAGCGTTGACCCAATCAGGGTCCATCCTGACCCAGTCGGGGTCCGACGAGGTCCAGTGGGGGTCCAGCGCAGGTGCGGCTGTGACCCAATCAGGATTCGAGGGGGTCCAATTTCGTGATTGTTCCCCTCTCAGGAGCCACCAGCTGGGGGCCGTTGGAGGGTTTTATCTGGCAGACTGGCGCCCTCATGTCTGGTCTTTATTTGGCGGGCGGCTGCATGCTATCCCTCCACGGTCCTGGTGGTTGTGGGATGCGGGTCGGCCACCCGAGGAACTGCTTTGTGCGTTCGGCGTCTTGGGTTGGTCACCCGATAAACTGTGTCTGCTGCTAGGTGGCCTGGTTCGGCCGCCAGAGAACTTGTTTCTGGGGGCCTGGGACTGGGGCAGGCCGCCTGATCATGTACTGTTTTGTGGGACTATCCGTGGGCCATCGGAGGCAGGGAGGTCGCCGGAGCTCTGCCTGGGGGGCGTTGGATCTCCGTCGATCATCTTTTGTTTTGGCCCATACGGTGTCAGGTTTTTGTCAAAGTCATGTAAAACAATCTAGTTTGCCTCATGTGTTTTGTAATCCATAGTCTAGTCAAAGTCATGTCAAGCAATCTAGTTTGCCTCATGTGTTTTGTAATCCATAGTCTAGTTAAGTCAGGTAAAGCAATCTACATTGCCTCATGTGTGTTTTGCAATCCATAGTCTGGTTTTGTTTTTTGTTCTGTCCTCCCCTCTTCTTTTTGAGGGGCTATGGTCAAGTTTTGTCTTTGTTGTTTTGTCCTCCCCTCTTTCCTTGAGGGGCTATAGTATGGGGGTTTTGTCCATAGTTACCGGGTGTTTGCATATATTTCTGGCTTCGTTTGTGTTTTTTTGTTTTCATTGCCACCGTGTTTAACACATATTTCTTTTGTTTCCATAGTTACAGTTATGTATTTCTTTCCTTTCTTCCATAGTTATGTTTGCATTTATTTCTTTTGTTTCCATAGTTACAGTCATGTATTTCTTTCTTTTTCCAGAGTCATGTGTTTGCATTTATTTCTTGTTTTGTTTCTATAGTTACCGTGTGTTTGGGTGTATTTCTTTGGCTAGGTTATGTACACTGGAGTTAGACAGATTGTCTGTGGTCTCAGTGGGAAAACTTTCAGGGTCAGGTGTTGTTTGCTGTTTATGATTGTTTTTTTCCCTGTAGTCATGTCTTGTTTTGTTTTGTTTTTTTCTCTTGGGTTTGTTTTTTCTCGTCATTGTTCTGGGGGGAAATTGATTGGATATGTCGGGTGATGTATTCTTTTCCCTTTCTGTTTTAGGTCTTGTTAGGTTTTGTTTTGTTCCCTCCTTGCCTGTTTCCTCAACCCGCTCACCCAGTGGTTGAGGGGGGGGGTAGGTGTTACTAGACGTTCGGAGCCCGTCATGGGAGGGGGGCCTACTGTCATGACCTGAGCACTATGCCTTGGTGCTCGGGTTATTCTTGTCAGGGTTTGACAGCGGCGTTATGATTCTAGCTCTCCAAGCTCTTATTGTGATAGTGCTTGGGGAGGCTTCCGCCCAGCTGTCAAACCCTCAACAGCTGCGCTGCATTTGTTGTCGTTAGCGCTCAGGCTATTTTAACCCACGCTGGCGATCGCATCTCGCAGCAGTGTCTGTTCACTTTCCCAGTTCACTCTCCATCATGCTACGGATGCCTGGACTAATTCATACCATGCCTGCTTTTGGTTTGACCGTCGTTCCCCGGAACTAGTAAGTGTGCTGTATTAGCCTTATTCCTCCCGGTGTGAATTGATCTCTGTGAGTCTCTGCCTTAGCAGCCTGTGTATCGTTATTATTTTCACCGTAAATAAAACTCACTGAACTCACTGGCGACTGTGTGGCGTCTTATGGTGGCTCGCGAGAGCCACCCATGACATCACAAACACTATTATACTCTCTTACATTGTCATCAAGAGAGTATGATAGTGTGTGTGAGAGAGCTTGAAATGGAAACAAACATTAATTCTCAGTTGCTGACTGACTAATTCTGATTCAGGGTTTGACAAGGTCTTCCTCCAATCAAGGTAGTACATGATGCACCACAAGAGGCTCAGTGGAGCGATTAGCTTCCCACATATGATTTTAAATGGTTCATAAGTTGTTGCAATGTTTGAAGTTTTGGATCAAAGTTGACAGCAATCTACAGCGAGCTCTTCTACTCCGTCAGCTGTGGAAATGGGCTGACTCTTTGGATCATGTGCTTCAGGGAGCATCATCATCATCATAGCAGTCTGTCGTGGGCAACAGTGACTGTTTCATTTAGGTCTGATCAGATTCCTCCACACAGCTCTGTCCTTAGCCTTCCGCTGCCAGGAACTCCTGTCTATGTCCAACTTCTTCAAGTTTCTTTTTACAGTGTCTTTAAGTCTGAGCCTTGGTCTACCCTGATTGCGTTTGCCCTCACATAACTGTGAGTAGAGTAACTGCCGAGGAAGACACTGGTGGTCCATCCTCTCAACATGTCCGAGCCATCTCAGGTTTGTCTGTATTAGCATGTCCTCCATTGATGGTAGACCAGCTCATTTCAACACTTCTATGTTGGTTATCTTGTCTTTCCATGAGATGTTCATTATGGCTCATAGGTGTCTCATCATGTATGCGTGGAATTTCTTCACCTGCACTCTGTAGACAGTCCAAGTTTCAGCACCGTACAATAGAGTCACCAGTACTGTCACTCTGTACACTTTGCATTTCACATGGATAGACACATGTCGATTGTTCCACAGTCTCTCCCTCAAGTTTCCAAACACAGCGCTCGCTCTTCCCATTCTGAGAGATAGTTCATCCTCCAGTCTAGCATTCTCTGAAACAGTTGTCCCTAGGTACTTGAAAGTCTTGCACTTGACTAGTGGCTCTGTACCAATGCTGATCTCTTCTGGTAGTGATGTTGATAACTGGAACTTTGGTGGTTGATAAAGACAATCTGTCTTCTTGAGGTTGATTTGGAGGCTGAATTGGCTTGCTGCTCTTGCAGATTTCTCCACTAAAGATTGCATATCTTTCACGCTGTGTGCAACTAGAGCACTGTCATTGGCAAAGAACATTTCTCTTACTACCTTTATCGATGTCTTACTCTTGGCTTTAAATTGTGCCACATTGAACAAGTCTGCTTCTTTCCTTGTTTGAATGTATACTCCTTCTGAAGTGTCTTTGAAGACCACCTCAAGCATGGCTGCCAAATATAGCAAGAAGAGTGTAGGTGCCAGAACACACCCTTTTTTTCACCCTGTTGCTTACTGAAAAGTCTTTAGATACTGAACCACTCATTGCCACGTTTACATGCATACCTGTAGGGACTGTCTTGATCCTCGGATGAACCATCAAATTTTGATGAACTATTGGCAGCTATCAGGAAAAGCTATCAGTAAAGCTCCCGGAATGTCATGGGTGGCTCTCGCGAGCCACCATAAGACGCCACACAGTCACCAGTGAGTTCAGTGAGTTTTATTTACGGTGAGAAAAGTGACAACACAAACTGCAGAGACAATGACTCTTGAGTCTACTCACAACAGGAGGCATAGGCTAAACAGCTCTACGGGTCCACAGCAGGAGACAGTCATACACTAGGCAGGCAAGGTTGGTGAAAATAATAATCAAACCAGCTGCTAAGGCAGAGACACACAGAGATCGCTACACGCCGGGAAGGGTAAGGCTATGCAGCACACTTACTAGTCCAGGGGCACGACGGTCAACCCAAGCAGACGTGGTAGGAATAAATCCTAAGCATCCGTCGCGTGACGGAGAGTTAACAGACACTGCTGCAAGGATGTGATCGCTAACAAGGGTAAAAATAGTCCTGGCACTGATGACCACAAATGCAGCACAGCTGTTCAGAGTTTGACAGCTGGGCGGAAGCCTCCCCGAGCACTATCACAATAAGAGCTCGGAGAGCTAGAATCATAACGCCGCTGTCAAACCCTGACAAGATTAACTCGAGCACCAAGGCATAGTGTTCGGGTCATGACAAGGAAGGGATGGAATTCCAGCAGAAGAGTAGAAAGTTGGTGGTGTTCAGCTGACCAACTGCCTGCACAAGCTCATCCAAGAGGTATGGAATGCCCAGAAAGTACCTAATTCAGGGAGCATCGGTGGCATTTCAGGGTTTGGAGATAGCCTGAACATCAACCAAGTCCAGATGCTACCTCGATTTCAAACTCAACAGTATTTTAGTGGATGAGCTCCAAAATCAAGGAAGAGGTGAGTTCCACAATCTTAGGCTGTGATTTAAATGATATTTGCCCAGCTGCAGATCTATTTTTAAGTCCCCACTTTTCAGGCTAACATTACTGATGTAAGCTAGCATGGTAGGGTCATCTGTCCGTAAGTATTAAACTCATCGGTTTAGAATGGTGACTGTGTTATGAACAATATATTATAGTGCTTAATTTGGTTGAAATGGGTGCATTTTAATTACATTATTGCCGCAAAAGTGTAAATCACCTTCACTCTCATCTTTGGCTCGACCATGACCTCATTCATAAACTTGCAATAAGAGCTGACCTAGTGCTAATGTTAATCATTTTGAATTTTTTGACCTTCCGTATATTACCTACATTTTTAATACTAAATGTAATAATTATTTCAATAATGAAAAGTTAAATAAAAAACTGAGAATAATGCAGTCCACTTCAACTGCATTCAAACCTGCAAACTCTGAATTATCATGTAGTTGAATCAACATCTGTCCAAAACAGTTAGGAAGTGTCTGTTGATAAGAAAGCTTTATCCTTATACAAAATGGCTATTCGTATGGAAGAGTTGACAGTCCGACAGCACCTTTCAGATCTACTCCAAACCTGCTGCAGCTGTGGTGTAGGTGAATAGTGTGGTCAATGTCTGGTCGGAGGGTTAATGTCTCAAGTCCTCCTCTCACCACCATGCCAACATCATTTTACTTGACATGATGGACTTTAGAATTAAAATTTAGAGGCTATCCTTAGGATTTGGAAGTTGGTAAGGTTAAAAAGGTAGTAAAGAGATATTAATTAAAAAAATGAAACAAATAAATGCCTAAGATTTCTATACCTGCAGCCTGTTGCCTTTCAGATACGGCATTAATAGAATGTACTGTCTGGTCAGATTCGAGCTGTATCTATTGCAGAAGTTCTAATGGTATGGATCTGTATCCATAGCCACTGCCATCCAGACAATTGTGTGTTGGTGTGTTCTTACAGCAAAATCCGAGTCAAAAGTAGTGCACCGTTTTATGACACACAAATCGCCACAGCTGCCATGGTCTCCTCAAAGTTTTGACTAAGTCCAAAACACACAAGGATCTCCCAAATGAGATCAAGAAATGAGATCCAAAATTTTCCCAGTCTCTCAGCGATCTCCCTGCTGTGTAAAGGGGCCTTACATTTGGATTATTAACACTATTTGAGAGAGATTCTGTTCATCTCGTTTGTCTTGTTTTAACAGATTTAGGAAGGGGCTGAGGGCTCTTGGCATCTTGGAAGCAATCAGAATTCTAGCATATGGAGCAGCTTTGGATGCAAAATATGATGACAAGGAAAATAGGAGTCTGGGTACAGACTGTACCGGCATCCTAAGTCCCACCCTTCCTTAATTCTGATTGCCCGTTTTGAAAGACCTGACATTGACAAGCTTAGCTGTAGTCTGAAAAGTTGATCTTTTTTCAGTCCTGAGCACCCTGAGCGCCGCGACAAAAAGTGGCCACCACTGAAAGCGTTTCAGCACCGAGGGCGCTCCGCACTACATAAAAAATGAAAATAAATTAGATGACCAAAGTGGAAAAAACACGTCTGGTGGACATGCTGCCTTAATTGGCAAAAAATGAAATGAATAATTAAAGGCTGTGTATCATTTCTTCACTTACCATGTGCTGCTCGGTCTTTATCCACACATCACTACAGTCAAGTAAATGGTGTGGTATTAACATCTAAAGTTAGTTGCATTTTCACCCATCGTGGTCGTTATTTTGCATTCTGTCAGTCATTTCTGTCAGTCAGTTCTGTCAGACTCAATCTCTGTTTTTAAGAATTTTTTTTGCGCTCACTGTGAGAATTGAACTTTTGGGACTGCTCTCATTCATGAGTAAACTGATTAGCGTTTCTTTTCGTGGTTCGCTGCTATGCTTTACCTGAAGTGCTTGCTAAGCTAACGCTATCGTTATAGCTAACACCATAGCTTGTCGTAGAACCTAACACTCACACGGAGAAGCGACTCTGTCCCTGGTGATTGGGGCTCACCGGAGGAACTAGCCGAGGCAGCAGTTGGACCGGAGCCGCATCGGAGTTCAAGTGCAGTGGTGGTGGGAGACGGGGACCAGTGGAGGACCACCGGGGCCCCAGCCGGATAAGAGCCAGAGTCGGAGCCCACTTGCAACGGCGGGGCTCAGTGGAGGAGCTACCAGGACCCCAGCTGGACAGGAGCAGGATTGGAGCTCGGCTACAGCGGCGGTAGGCGGCGGGACTTGGTGGAGGAGCTGCCGGTACCCCAGCTGGACAGGAGCTCGGTTACGGCGGCAGAAAGCAGCGGGACGAGCAGAGGAGGGGACTAGCTGAGGCCCAGCTTGATTCGAGGTCGGTCGGATCGGATACCGGCGACACCAGCAGAGATTGTTTTACTATCCACAGGTCTGTAAAAATGCCACCAAAGAAGGAGGAAATGGAAGAGACCAAAAAATCTCTGAACTTCTTGTCAGAAGAACTGACCAAAGTGGCTAGTCAGCAGGCTAAAATATTAGGGCTAATGGAAGAAGTCCGAGAATTAAAATGAACAATTAAGGAAAAAGACAAAAAAATTGCAGACTTGGAGCAACACGTCGAGGATCTTGAACAATATTCTCATATGGATGATCTAATTATAAGTGGACTAGACATTAAATATCAATCATATGCTCATACTACAGCTGGCATGAGAGGTGAGGAGGCTCCCCTGGGTGAATCAGTCTCCCTGGAAAACCAGGTGCTTCAGTTCCTTGATAGTAGAAATATAAAGGTCGAAGCAAATGCAATTTCAGCCTGTCATGCTTTACCCAGAAAGGATAATAAAACAAAGAAATCAATTGTGATGCGTTTTGTGAACAGAAGGGTAAAGAATGACATACTGAGGAAGGCCAGAAAGCTATGGGGAACAGAAGTTTACCTAAATGAACATCTAGCAAAAACTAATGCTGAAATAGCACGGCAAGCACGGATGCTGAAAAGACAAAATAAGATACAGGCAACAGGCAACATTTAGTTTGGCAACATTTAGTTTGGATCAAACTAAATGGAACACCTGAGGAAGCAAAGAGTATAATAATCAGAGATCTTACTGACTTAAATAAATATAGATAAACACTGATTAAGAAAATTAAGAGACTATGATAATCCATATCCACACACACGGCAAGAATAGTTCTTTTGACATACCATGTCAATGTAGTTTTAAAAAAAGAAAACTAAACAAAACAAACAAACAAAAAAAAACTAAACAACTTATGACTGACTTGAGTAGACATCAATTATACCCGGTTGGAGGAAGTCATTTGACACAGAGTGAGGAAATTCAAACTCTGAAAATATGCCATTATGCTGAACATAAACTACAAGAGATGGAGAATGATATTGATCCTGATAACCACTTTTTCAATAATATTCATAATCATTGTGAATATTACACTGAAAAGCAATTCAAAAGTCAAGTGCAACTAGATGGTAAACTATCAATAATACACTTCAACAGCAGAAGTCTTAACAAAAACTTTCCACAGATTCAGGACTATTTAAAACAGCTAGACAGAAAATTTACAGCCATCGCAGTCTCTGAAACTTGGCTTAATGAAGAGCAGGCTCCCCTGATGGCAACAGAGGGATATCAGATGTTTCATATTAACAGATCTCAATAAAAGGGTGGTGGTGTTGCACTGTATATTGATGACCTGTATAGGTGTAAACTTGTAAATGGAAAGTCCTTTGCACTACCAGGGATTTTAGAATTTGTTACTGTTGAGACTGACCAAGATAAAACAAAAAATCTAATTATAAGTTGTATAAATAGAACGCCGGGAACTTGCATTGAGACATTGAGAGATAAATTAGTCGAGCTGTACAATAATATTACTAGTAAGAAAATGGTAGTAATTTGTGGAGATTTCAATATTGACTTACTAAATCCATATCAACAAAATGTAATTACAGAGTTCATGAATTCTATGTACAGTATGAGTCTATATCCCACAATAACACATCCCAGTAGAATCACAGTTCACACTGCTACACTTATTGACAACCTGTTTGTTAATATTATTGATAAGAAAATAGAAAGTGGATTATTGACAAATGATATAAGTGACCATTTGCCAACCTTTGCACTTATCCATGGCCACACGGGGGCCAATACAGAAAAAGTTTTAAAATCATTCAGATACAAATCAAAAAATGCAATCAATTCTTTTAAAGAAGACTTGCTGAAGCAGGACTGGACAAAAGTCTATGTATCAGATGTAAATGAAGCATATGACACATTTATGAACATTGTAACCACTCTTTATGAAAAAAAATGTCCATTAGTAAAGAAAAAGCTTAAAGATAAATTTGTTGATAAGCCATGGTTAACCAAAGGATTACAAAAGGCGTGTAAAAAGAAAAAAATATTATATAAAGCTTTTCTAAAGAAAAGGACAAAAGAAGCAGAGCAGTGGTATAAAACATAGAAAAATAAGTTAACATATATAATGAGATGTAGTAAAAGAGACTATTACAGTAAAGAACTGGAGAAAAACAGAGACAATATTAAAAATACATGGACAATACTTAACAATATTCTTGGAAATAAAAACAGAAATACAAGCTACCCAACCAGTTTTTCAAAAAATAATACAACGACTCAGAGTGTGAATGCAGTTTCACCTGCAGATGAATTTAATAACTTTTTTGTTAACATTGGTCCTAATTTGGCTCGAGAAATACCCATATACGGCACCTACGGGTGATACAATAAGCAAAAACACTGCTATAAAAGACTCCATTTTCATAAAGAACACAGACGAGAGAGAGGTCATTGAAATTGTTAAATCGTTTAAAAGTAAAACATCTACGGACTGTGATGGTATTGACATGCTCTTAGTCAAAACTATTATTGAATGCCTAGTGAAACCACTGACGTATATTTGTAACCTGTCTCTCCAAACAGGTATATTTCCCAATGCAATGAAAATAGCTAAAGTAATTCCGATATACAAGACGGGTGACTGAGGGGAACTTTCAAACTATAGACCAATTTCACTATTGCCGCAATTTTCCAAGATACTTGAAAAAAATATTCTGTGAGAGAATTGACAACTTCATAATGAAGAATAATTTATTGTGTGAGCAGCAATATGGGTTCAGACACAAGAGGACAACTGCATTTGCTCTAATGGAATTTATAGAAAAAATATCAACTGCCGTTGCAAATAAAGAGTATTCAGTTGGGGTATTCCTGGATCTTAAAAAAGCATTTGATACAGTGGATCATAATTTATTATTAAAGAAACTACAAAATTGTGGTATTAGGGGGGTAGCACTGTCCTGGTTAAGTAGTTACTTAAAGAATAGATATCAGTATGTATGTGTTGGTAACAAAAACTCACAGTTACTGAAGGTTACTTGTGGAGTCCCACAGGGTTCAGTTTTGGGGCCACTGTTATTCAATATGTATATAAATGATATATGTAAAGTTTCAGAAAAAAATGGACTTAATGTTGTTTGC
Source organism: Pholidichthys leucotaenia (assembly GCA_020510985.1). Lineage (NCBI taxonomy): Eukaryota > Metazoa > Chordata > Actinopteri > Cichliformes > Pholidichthyidae > Pholidichthys > Pholidichthys leucotaenia. The sequence continues at coordinate 24,258,311 of CM035839.1, read as the reverse complement.
CGATGACACTAATCTATTATGCAGTGGAAACAATTTGGAACAACTTCTGGATACACTTGGAAAGGAATTAGGAAAGCTTAAACTGTGGTTTGATTCAAACAAATTAACGCTCAATTTAAGTAAGACAAAATTTATAGTTTTTAACAACCATCACAACAACTTAGTATCTAAACTCAGTGTAAATGGTGTAGAGCTTGAAAGGGTATCCGAAACTAAATTTCTTGGAGTAATAATTGATAATAAACTGTGTTGGAAGTCACATATTAATTATATTAAAGGTAAAATATCTAAATCAATCGCAATACTACACAGAGCGAAATATTTGCTGAATCAACCCACATTATACATTGTATCTTTCATTAATACTCCCATACATGACATATTGTACTGAAGTATGGGGAAATACATATAAAACAAACATATATCCAGTCTTTATGCTTCAGAAGAGAGCTATTAGAATAATAAACAAAGCGGCTTACAGGGAACCAACAAACCCACTTTTTCTTAAATTAAAAGCTCTCAAGTTCAAAGATCTGGTTGACTTTAAAACTGCAGTAATAATGTTTAAAGTGAAGAATCTATCACTGGCCGCAAATATCCAAAAGTTGTTCCAAATAAGGGAGAAACAATATCATTTTAGAGGAACATGTATATTTCAAAAACCTTCAGTGAGAACTACCACCAAGCAACACTGTGTTTCAGTGCAAGGAGTCAGATTATGGAACGATTTTGGACCTGAATTAATATCATGTACAACGCTTGGACAATTTAAACAAAAACTAAAGGAAGAAATACTCCAAAAATATATACAAAATGACATGTAAAATCACATAAGGATTGTCATATCCAGTCTGTGTTGTGTTGTTGCTTTTTTTTGGTCACATTTTGTTTCAGCTTTGTTCTGAATTGCAATCGCTCTTGTTTTGTTTTCTTTTGAATTCTTGGCTGGAATATGGGTGGGCAATATAAGCTGCGGCTTCAGCCATCACCCATTTCGGATAAATCAATGTTGAACTGTATAATCAGAGAAGTTATTGTTTAATTTGACCTTGTTGTGTTATGACCCGAGCGCCGGTTCTGATTGCGCTTGGGCTAAGTTCTTCTCGCTGCCGGCCTTGACAGCTGCGGGCTTTATTCTGGCCTCACCGGGCTTATTGTGAAAGTGCTCGGTGGGGCTTCCACCTGTCAAGGGCCGGTCAGCTGATTGTCATTACCGTCGTTAGTGCTTCGCCCTTTTAAGCCCGGCACTGACGATGGTAAGACGCAGGAGTATCAGTCAACATTGGGTCAACGTTACATGAGGATTGCTTGTGTGTCTTCATCCTGCCAAGCTCTGGGTCTGCGCCTCGTCATACTTGAGAGTGCTGTAGACCTTCATGTCAGGTTCGTTATTATAGCTCTTCACAGTTTAGCTCGTAGCGGCTGGGGTTAGCCCTACAAGCCCAAGTCTCGTCCATGTGTGTGTTTTGCCCTAAGGGGCTCATAGCTTTGTTGTGTCACGTCTGTGAATAAAATAACATCTTAGCCAAACTCTCTGGTGAACTCTGTGGCGTCTCTTGGTGATCCACGAGGATCACCACATGACAGTATACTCCTGCCTGGTCGCCTAAACGGAGGCGCCGCACCGAGACGCCTTTCACCGGGAGTTTGTGCCATAATTGGACTGTTGTTTCTTCTCGTTCGGGTGTCAACATCTGGGAGAATGCCGTCATCCAGGGGCCGCGGTCGGCGCCTTGACAAGGAGCTAGCGAGTGCGCTGGAATATGCCGATGGGGCGCTCCTCGCCGCTACATTCGACGACACCTCCAGTGACATGCGCTGGCATCTGAACGTCGCTGAGGAGTATCTGGACAACCTCCCCCTCGACTATGACGATCATCCGGAGGTGATATCGAGGCGGGAGGAACTCGCCGTGCAGCGCAAGTTACTTCGTGGGCTGGAGGAGAAGAGCAGGAAGCAGGGGAGGAGGCATCCCCGCGTTGGTGTCCCGTCCCGGAGCAAGTCCAGGAGTACGCGCCGTCTGGGGGCCGACGAGGACGTCGGCGTAACGGCGCGAGCAACCCTCAGTGGAATCCCCGGCTGGACTCGCTGCCGGCGTATCCCGTCAGCGAATCTCCGAGAGCGGCCCCACCTCGTCTTCCCAGGGGGCCCTCTGTCGCCATCCAGCGGGGAGAAGGAGGAACGACGTCCCCCACAGCAGGAACCATCTCAGCCCCGGGAGGAAGGCAAGTGCACGTTTGTGTGTCACATATTAATAATGATCTGCCTTGTCTGACTCTTGGGGGCGGAGTTCGGGGTTCGCAGCCCCCCGAGCTCCCTCCACCTGCTGTGGAAGAAATTATTAAACATACTGCCTCTGTGTTCTCCCCCGTCGAGTGGTCCGCGACGCCAGGCCAGCGTCGTCGGACGAAGAGGGCCCCTGCAGTGCTGGAAAGCCTGCATCCGGCCCTGCAGCCACGTCTTGGACGGAGGAGAGGAGTGGACTGCGGCCCGGAGCCTGAGCCGACAAAGAAGCGTCCCCGGGTCTCCTCACCGGAGCGGTCCGAGCCAGTGGGTCAAGGGATCCCTGCCTCCACGCCAGACGGGTCGTTGGCGTGGACAACAGCGTGGGAGGAACCTGAGTCTGCAGATGACATCGTGCCAGCTGCGGAGCCCGACGCAGCTGAATCCGAGCCAGCTGACGAGAGTCGCCCTGAACCCGGATCGTCGGAGTCCTGGGTGGCAACGGAACCCAAGTGCAGGCAAGTGCTCCCTCTCCTGTCTCTGTCCCCTGTTGAGCATTTTTGCCTGCCTCTCGGGGAGGCGAGTGAGGAGAAGCCGTCTGCTGCGCCCGAGCTCGTCTCACTGGGTTCCGTTGCTACCGGCGATACTGATCCTGGTTTTCCTGTCCTCGAGCTTTATTTCAGTGTTGCCGGCGTGGAACGGGTCGGTGTCACCGAGTTGGAGGTCCCAGGTTCGGGGGTGGAGTTCGTCAGCGGAGCTGCACCGGAGGCCCAATCGGGGCCCACCGCGGGTGCGGACCCGACCCAATCGGGGTCCAACGAGGGTGCATCGGAAGCTCGATCTGGGTCCACCGCGGGTGCGGTTCTGGACCAATCGGGGCCCAACGTGGGTGCAGCTGGGACCCAATCTGGGTCCAGCGGTGATGCAGCGCGAGCGTGGTCCATAGGCGGAGGAGGAGCTGCAGACCCTTCTTCGCGGAGCGGATTCTTGGCTCGCCCTGCTCATCGATTCCCTATGAATCACCGCCCCTATTCTTCATCGCCAGGGGCCATGGGGGTCCCTGTTCGCTCGCCCCGGTTCTCCCGAGTTTTGTTCTCGTTTGGGAGGCCGCTGCGGGTTGATGATGCCCTGGACTGGTGGCTGAGGGACACGGGTCGGCCACCCGACCTGTTGTGTGTGCCCTGGGGCAACCTAGTTCGACCACCGGAGAAGCGGACGTGCGGGACTTTGGACTCTGGTGAGCCGCCTGGTCCGCCTCCTTTGACCATCGGTCGACATAAACTGTCGGGGGGTGGTAGTGGTCCCTGGGTTGTCTCAGTATTTGTGTTTTTTTTCTTTGTCCTGGTTATTTTGTATCTGGCATATGTATAGTCTGGGTTGAGCGGGTATGCTCCGTTTTTGTTTCATGTATAGTTTGGTTTGAGCGAGTAATGCTCTGTTTTTGTTTCATATAGCCTGGTATGAGCGAGTAATGCTCTGTTTTTGTTTTTTATGTATAGTCTGGTATGAACGAGTAGTGCTCCGTTTTTTTTGTTTCATGTTAAGTCTGGTATGAGTGGGTAATGTTTTGTTCTTGTATTTAGTTTATCTGACTCTGTAGTTCTGGTCCTTATTCTTCCCCATGTGTATTTGTTCTCTTGTGTTTATCTGAGTTTTTTTCAGGTCATCGCTCTGTTTTTTGAATATTTGGTGTTTTTGTTTCAGTAGTCTGTTTTTTTTTTTGTCTGTGATTTTGGTCCGAGTTGTCGCCATGTTATTGTCCTGTATGGGTTTTTTTTTCTGTCTGTTTTGTTCCTGGGTTGGTTTCTCTCCCTCCGCACCTGTCCCCAGCCTCCCGCCCTGGGGGGGTGGGGGGGGCAGGGTGGCTCCTGACGACGGTAAGACGCAGGAGTATCAGTCGACATTGGGTCAACGTTACGTGAGGATTGCTTGTGTGTCTTCATCCTGCCAAGCTCTGGGTCTGCGCCTCGTCATACTTGAGAGTGCCGTAGACCTTCATGTCAGGTTCGTTATTATAGCTCTTCACAGTTTAGCTCGTAGCGGCTGGGGTTAGCCCTACGAGCCCAAGTCTCGTCCATGTGTGTGTTTTGGCCTAAGGGGCTCATAGCTTTGTTGTGTCACGTCTGTGAATAAAATAACATCTTAGCCAAACTCTCTGGTGAACTCTGTGGCGTCTCTTGGTGATCCGCGAGGATCACCACATGACATGTTGGATTTTTTCCCCCTTTGTTATATTATTCTGTTTCTTTTTAATCTTTACTTTTAATCTATCCAAAATAAAGATTCATTCATTAAAGTTAAAAAGAAGGTTCTCTGCACTGCTGTGACTAAATATTTTGTGATTTTATGTTTTGCTGAACACAAAATAAAGCTTTCACATGTGATTGCCAGTCAGTTCTGTGCTGCAATGGCAACTGTCCTGTAACTGCCAAGAATTCTGTTCCTAATGCATCCCCTGTATACCCACCTTAACTATCTGCATGGTTAAAATTACTGTGAAATTCTGGGTTTAGACCCTACAAAATAAATGTGTTGCTGCAGAGGAAAATCTTTGAGTTTTCTCATCCAATTTTAATGGAAATTTGAAAAACAGACTGTGGTGTTTGTGAGTATTTACAGACTTAAGACACACTTCACAATATATCCATCCATCCATCCATCCATCTTCTTCCGCTTAATCGTTTTCGGGTCGCGGGGTGGGGGGGAGGGGGAGCTGGAGCCTATCCCAGCATCTATGGGTGAAAGGCAGGGTCCACCCTGAAATTTGTTTTTCAAGGAGACTGAGAACATTGCAGCTGAAAAGACTTTTTATTTTCCCAAAGTGCTTCTTTCATCACAGTAGCTTCAGGAGTTATAAAGCTGTAAAGCTGCTAGATGTCATCTTCAGCGTGGTGAAGGTAGGGAGAAAAGTGGAGAAAAAAGGAAGAAACCCTAACCCTAACTTTGATGTTTGATAGCTTGGTGCTCAGCATCAGACATATTTCACTATCCATTCTGAATTTATTTCAACATCTGAGAAAAGTCTTATGCAGGTTTGGAATATATGTAAACATCTGGGATTAATAATAATTTTGTGAACAAATAAAGAAAGAGAGACAGAAAATACTGCAAGTGAAAATCATCTTTATTTTTGCAAAAGCATTTTTTTAGTCGGAAAACTTCATGAATTTTAAAGCTGCAAAGCTGCTGATGTCATCTTCAGCGTGGCAAAGGTGCAGAAAATTGCAGAGCTGCAGAGACAAAACAGCAACATGCACATGAATATAAAGTACAGAAATCATCAGATTTAAATTATGACCACACTTTACTAACCTTTATGCTACGTTGAGGAATGGCTAACCGAGGTGATGGATGAGTGCTTTAATGATAGTACCTAGGAACAAATGTTGTGCAGCTGCATCCATCTCAGGTAAATCAGCTTCAGGTATGGACTCATCAGCTCTGACCTCTTCAAGATTAGAAGAAGCCAGATTTATTGTCATTCAGTCCATACAGCCAATCATGTACAATAGAACAAAATTAGGTTTCTCCTATCTACAATGTGAATCACATCTAGAATAAGAGTGGCCGCTGCCATGCAAGGCACCACCACAAACAACTGAGCTGCAGTTAGTATAAAAAAAATTACAAGCAAAAAAGATGGATCCGTTAATAAATGATATGTACTCAAACAGCTGGCAGGTTAGTCTAAATGTTGTCATTTAAAATAAAAGCTCCAGAGACAAAAATAGATTTGTGGTGTACTCACCCCACTGTTGAACATGCATTTCATATTATTTCAGCTTACCGTCATCATGTGAAGCCTTTTTTGCAGATGCAGCACTGATCACAGCCACAAAAGCAAACAGCAGGAACACAAGCTGGAGCTTCATTTTTCTAAAAGAAAACACAGAATGTTAAACATGCAATCAAAGGCTGTCAGCCTGATACATCTTTAAAGTTGAGAGAAGCAGGACACCCACCAGTAGTATGGAGATTTTGTGAAGTGTGAAGTCTTCAGGAAGGAATCAGGTGTGCTCGGACTGATGGGTTCACTCTGAATTTAAACTCTACTCAGACCAGGTTTTTTGTTTGTTCAGTGATATCATCACAATGTTTGTCCAATTAAAACCTGCCCCGACACAGAATTCTCCTTTATCTCACTTATGTAATGCTTAAACACAGTAGTAGCTCAACATTATATGTGTTTTTCCTTATCAGGAGTTATCTAAAGCATTTATAGTTATTCTTGTCAGTGTGGTCGAGCCAATGTCTTGCCAATGTGCAAGAAACCTCTATTAGATGTAATCCAGAAATAACTTTGCACATTGGGCCAACATATGTGTGCTGTTGGGGTTGGAATAGCTGTCAATGCTCTGTTTGTATTGAAATGAGGACTATCAGGAGGTCAGAATGTTCCAGGTTTCGTCCAGAGGATGTCTTTTGCAAACTGATAGAGATCCAACTCCAGTCAACTTTTAGAGCCATTGTGTGGACAAAGGCATCAAGTAGATTTATTGTTTCAAGGTTTTCAAAGTATTCAGAGAGCTGATCGATGTCTTCTAAAAACGAAGAAACATGTCAGTCAATTGTGTCCAGTCAGGTCTACTATATAGTACGAGGGGTCCTGATAAATTCATGGCCTGAAAAGCTCATAGTGGTCAAATTTGACCAAATGTTGTTTATTTTTCAACCACAGGGATCCAAGCGCTGCAACACAGATGGAAGAAGTGCCTGTGTGGACTGAAGGGGAAACTATGTTGACAAATAAACCACATTCGGAAAAATTTGACCACTATGAACGTTCAGCGCCCCCCCACCCCCCCATAGCAGCCCAGGAACTCTCAGGAACACAGTAACACAAAAGCAAGTACTGTTTGACTGAATAACGACAAAGGCAATGTGGAAAAGGCTAGAAAGGATTCTGGATGTAGATGTTCTCCAAATTAGGAGAACAATGATGGACAAGAACGAACTCATGTGACTGCTGAATTCTGTACGTATGCTTGAGCACCCCAAGGCTACAAGACTGCCAAGCAGGAGATTATGATAATGATGATGATGATAGATTTGCCTGATAAACAGTTGACTCAAGTATTTGCTCAACACATGTCATTTACTTATCTACTTAGGTTTTTTTTTTTTTTTAGTAGTTTCTCTGTAGTTTCTGAGGCCTCCACCCAAGTTTTTGTGAAAAAAAAAAAAAAAGTTTTTCTACTTGGTTTAAACAAAATAATTCAGCAATACGGAACTAACCCAGGGGTGTCAAACATATTGTTTGCAGACCAGAACTCATTAGTTGAATTATCCAATTTGGATTTTTTTCTAACTTTGTAGTGGATTCAATGTGGTGTCAACGTGGCTGTTAAAATCCCAACCCAATTTGACCAGAGTACTACAAATATCATGCTTTCCAACCCCTCAAAAACATGCCATTTATACCATTGTTTTTCAACCTTTGTTGAGCCACGGCACCCTTCTGACATTGAAAAAGATCCTGCAGCACCCCACCAACCCCAAATGTTATGAAATGACACATTGTAGCATATCCGACAATTTAGTCTTGTAATAAGGCCTGTAACAATAACAACTTTTAGCAAGCAATACATTTTTAACTGTATATCAATATTTCATTTATCGCTGTCATGTTTCTATCTGCATTGTTGATCAAAGGCTCCTTTGTACCAGACTGGGGGGAAATGGAGGCTATACAGGACTGAGTGCTGTTTTGTTCTCACTGAAAAAATTGAGTGGGATGATTATGTTTTTGATGCATTTTTCAGTTTTGTTACAATTGTTTTCAAATATTGGCCACATACCAGCTCGTTGACATTACTGGGCTCTCCTTGCTCATTTGGCTTCAGTCCAAAATGCTCCCACCCCAGAGCTTTGGAATTCAGTTTTCTCTTTATTCTTCCAAACTTTGTGGAATTGTGCAGCTGATAGGAAACTCAGCCACGAGCGGTCCTGCAGCACTCAGGTTGTAATTTGTTGATACACAGTGTAAAAGAATTACATACAAATCAGCTTTGATTTGTAAGGACAAGGGCAGCACAGTGGTGTAGTAGTTAGCGCTTTTGTCCAGCAGCTAGAAGGTTCCAGGTTTGAATTCCCAGGCTGGCAGGGGTGGGAACCTTTCTGTATAGAGTGTGCATGTCTTCCCTGTGCTGCGTGGGTTTTCTCTCAAAATCCAAAGATATGTGTAGTGATCCCAAACGTGGATCTGTTCTGCGCTTGAGTCACTGATTGTTTTCACCATTTTCTACAGTATCTGTTTATCTCGTCTCATTTATTACGGGGAATGTTTGTGCCTTTATTTTGACAGCGCCACAGCAGGACTTCCTGCTGTCAAACCTGCTGGCGGCCGTTCACAGCTGAGTGTATCTAAGATCTGAGACCCTGCTCTCAAGGTAATCAAGCCACTTGTCTTTTTCTGCATTTTGAGTGCACAGAACTTTTACCTCTTCCACCAGAACAAGGATACTTTTCTGCTGCAGCCTGACAGCAGAAACTTCTTTGGCAAGAAAGTCGTGATTTTTTAATCTCCTCAATCTTGATCTTTTTTTTTGGACCCATCTTGCCTGTCAACTGTGTCAGTGTGGTATGGTGGGGTGTTTTTTCAATAAAATGAAGTCGCCAGCGGGGAGCAATCTCGGACTTCTCCTGTGACTGGGTTCTTGACTGGTATTAAAGGTAAGCAACATTGACAGCAGTGGTGCCAACTCACTCTTTTTGGAGTGATTCTCACTCTTTTTCCTCTCTCACACTCCACAAACCCTATCTTTCATTCCAAAATGAGGAAATTACTGGAGAAATCATATTGATTTCCTTCAGATATTTCCCACAATAAGAGCTCTCAAGGCAGGGTACAGCAGACTGAACATCTTCTAAAAGCTCTGTCTGAATCAGTTTGTTTTCAGCCTTACATTAATACACCCATAATGTAATACATTATTTAATAATCTTACTATGTGTGCCAGATGTTTTAAGTATACATTTAAAAATAATGTAAAAGGATTTTTTCCAAGTAACTAGTTACTATAATCATGCAGTAATTGATAAGTAGCTCAGTTACTTTTGAAAAGAAGTAACTAGTAACTGTAACTAGTTACTGTGTTTTAGAAACTTGCCCAACACTGCTTGAAACTAGAAAAATGCTATATAAGTACAGGTCCTTACCCTTCTTAAATTAGTCTGAAAATGAGACTTACTCCGTGACAGTTTTGTTGGCTGCTTGGTTGGTTCTGAAGGCAGCTGACATCAGGTTGCGGTTTCTGGAGCAGGTGGTGATATTTTCCCGGCTGATATGCCACTCTGGATGGTGCTGTGGGCTCACAGATGGCAGTGTCAGAGAGTGAGCAATTTCTTTTAAGAGAACTTTTTACTCCCATGGAGTAGGCAGCAGCTCTGACCTTCTCTGTCAGCTGTGGACCCGACACCAGACTGTCCTGGTTCTGCTCTGGGCAATCTCCATGTTCCACTCCATACTCAATCATGCATCCCTGTTAACCCCACATTAACATTCACCCTGTGAGAGCGAGTGAGTATGAGTGTGAGTGAGTATGAGTCATTGTGAGAGTGGCTGAGTGTGAATGAGTGTAAGTGAGTGTGTTAGAAAGAGCTTGAATAAATGTTGGGGAGTCAGAGCATGAATGAGAGTGTGTACATGAGTGAGTGTGAGTAACTGTATTAATGGGAGTACACCACGTTAACAGTTATTATGCAAATAGCATTTTAGTGTCATAAACATTCAATTTTCTGTTTTTCAATTAAATTCATGGATGGTATTGTGTCTCAGGGCTCTTTGGATCACTGATATCAATCTCAGACACCTGTCATAATTAAATTGGCAAGTGAGCCCAAAGAAAGGAAGACTACTTAAAAAGGATGTTCCACAATATTAAGCATGCAACAGGTTTCAAGAATATGGGAAAGAAAAAGGATCTCTCTGCTGCCAAAACGCATCAAATATGTGTTGGACAAGGTATGAAAACATTAGATATTTCACAAAAACTTTAGCATGATTATCAGACTGTGAAGAAATCTGTGGCTGATTCAGAGCACAGATACTGTAGGTTCATCCATATAAAGTCATAACGAGCATGGTTTCTTCCAGAGAAATTCTTTGGAATAAGAGAGCAACTGTTAAAATGTCATTACAATGCAGCAAACAGACATTTGAAGCTGCTGGTGCCTCTGGAATCCCACAAACCTCAAAGTGTAGGATCCTCCAGAGCCTTGCAGTTGTACATAAACCTCCTGCTCAAGTACCCCTTACCAATGCTCACAAGCACAAACTGTTGCAGTGGGCCCAGATATTCAAGAAGACTAATTTTCAAACAGTCTTGTTTTCTGATGAGGGCCGTGCAACCCTGGATGGTCCAGATGGATAGAGTAGTGAGTGGTTGGTGGATTGCCACCATGTCCCAACAAGGCTGCAACGTCAGAAAGAAAGTGGCGGAGTCATGTTTTGTGCCAGAATCATGGGGAGAGAGCTAGTCGGCTCCTTTAGAGTCCCTGAAGGTGTGAAAATGACCCCAGCAAAGTATATAGAGTTTCTGAGTGACCACTTTCTTCCATGGTACCATAAGAAGATCCATACCTTCTGAAGCAAAATTATCTTCATGAATGACAATGCACCATCTCACGCTGCAAAAAACTAAATCAGTGTCCTTGGCTGCTATGGGCATAAAAGGAGAGAAACTCATGGTGTGGCCCCTATCCTCCCCTGACCTCAACCCTATTGAGAACCTCTGAGGCACCCTCAAGCAAAAGATCTATGAGGGTGGGAAGTGATGAGAAGCCTGTTGAGCCATAATTCATACTTGCTTACACATGTACCATCATTGTCTTACACATACACAACTATACTCTCTCACACACTATCATACTTTCTCACATGTCATGACCCGAGCACTATGCCTTGGTGCTCAGGTTATTCTTGTCAGGGTTTGACAGCGGCGTTATGATTCTAGCTCTCCGAGCTCTTATTGTGATAGTGCTCGGGGAGGCTTCCGCCCAGCTGTCAAACCCTCAACAGCTGCACTGCATTTGTGGTCGTTAGCGCTCAGGCTATTTTAACACACGCTGGCGATCGCATCTCGCAGCAGTGTCTGTTCACTTTCCCAGTTCACTCTCCGTCATTGTACGGATGCCTGGACTAATTCATACCACGCCTGCTTTTGGTTTGACTGTCGTTCCCCGGAACTAGCCTGCCTGTATATGACCGTCTCCTGCTCTGGACCTGTAGTGAGCTGTATAGCCCTATGCCTCCTGTTGTGAGTGGACTCTTGTGTCATTGTCTCAGCAGCTTGTGTTGTCACTTTTTCACCCTAAATAAAACTCACTGAACTCACTGGTGACTGTGTGGCATCTTACGGTGGCTCGCGAGAGCCACCCATGACAGTACACTGCTGCCAAAACGGCGTTTACGGTGACGCCAACCCGAGACACAATTCACCAGTGAGTTCGAGTTATTTGGACAGTTGCTGTCTGGGTACTGTGTGTGTGTGTGAGGAATGCCGTCGTGGAGGGGCCGCGCTTGTAGTCTGAGCCACGAGCTGACAGGAATTCTGGAAGTCGTGGATGAGTTGCTCATCTCCGCTTCCCTGTTGGACTACCATCACGGCATACACTGGTACCTAGACGCTGCTGAAGACGTTCTTCGTCATCTCTCTCCCCGCTGGGCCGACCACCCGGAAGTCGACGCGAGAAGGGAGGATATCATCGCGCAACGCGAGATATTCCTGATGCCGGAGGAGGAACGCGATGTAAAGCAGGAGGAGAGGCACTCCTGCCCATGGCCTACGGATCCTGATCCAGCCCTGGAGTTCGCACCACCGGGAGGCCGGCGGAAGCGCCGACGCCGAGATAAAGTACGTCTTCAGCAAGCTCCTATTCCGGATCCAGTTCCGGGCCACCGGAGTGACCCACTCAATCAGCCAGCTGCTGAGAGTGATCTGAGTCCTGCGCCGGTGAGCTCCGTCCATGGGTCCTGTGTTACCATCCAGCGAGCGAGGGAAGGAGCAACGTCCTCTACAGCTGGCACCATCTTCCCTTCGGGAGACAGGCAAGTTCAATTTCACTTTACTATTAATCATAGTGATCTGTCTTGTCTGACTCCTGGGGGTGAAGCTCGGGGTTCGCAGCTCCCCGAGTTTCCTTCTCCAGCTGTAGCTAATTATACTGAACCTGCTGCCTCTGTGTTTCCTCCTGCTGAGCGGTCCTCGGCGTCAGTTCCACGCCGTCGGACGGGGGGGAAGCCTGCGGCTCTGGGAGATATCCCGGCCCTGCAGCCTTGTGTTGGACAGAGGAGGAGAACGGACTGCGGTGAGGAGCTAGAGCCGACGAGTAAGCGTCCCCAGGGTTCCTCAGAGATGCAGCCCGAGGGTTCCCCGTCTCCACACCGTGCGGGTTATCGGTGTGGACAGCGACGCGAGGGAATCCAGCTGCAGAAATTATCAGGCCGGCTGTGGCACTCGACGCAGCCGAGTGGGAGCCCGACGACGAGCGTCTACCTGAACCCGGATCGACGAAGTCCTGGACGGCTCCAGAGCCCGAGTGCAGGCAAGTGCTCTTCCTTGTTTACCTTTGTGGTGTGTTAGAGCATTTTTGCCTGCCTCATGGGGAGGCGAGCGAGGGGCAGCCTTCTGCTGCACCCGAGCTCGTCTCACTGGGCTCTGGCGCTGCCGGTGGAACTGATCCCGGTCCTCACCTGTTCTCTGAGCCCCTCCACAACGTTACCGGTCTGGAGTCTGTCAAGGTCATGGGACTGGGGGTTCCAGGTTCGGGGATGGAGGTCGTCGCCGGTGCAGTTCTGACTCAGTCGGGGTCCGACGCGTGGGCCGAGGTGACCCAGTCGGGGTCCAACGTGGGTGCAGCGGTGACCCAATCGGGGTCCATCCTGACCCAGTCGGGGTCCGACGCATGGACTGAGGTGACCCAGTCGGGGTCCAACGTGGGTGCAGCAGTGACCCAATCGGGGTCCGTCCTGACCCAGTCGGGGACCGACGCATGGGCTGAGGTGACCCAGTCGGGGTCCAAAGTGGGTGCAGCGTTGACCCAATCAGGGTCCATCCTGACCCAGTCGGGGTCCGACGAGGTCCAGTGGGGGTCCAGCGCAGGTGTGGCTGTGACCCAATCAGGATTCGAGGGGGTCCAATTTCGTGATTGTTCCCCTCTCAGGAGCCACCAGCTGGGGGCCGTTGGAGGGTTTTATCTGGCAGACTGGCGCCCTCATGTCTGGTCTTTATTTGGCGGGCGGCTGCATGCTATCCCTCCACGGTCCTGGTGGTTGTGGGATGCGGGTCGGCCACCCGAGGAACTGCTTTGTGCGTTCGGCGTCTTGGGTTGGTCACCCGATAAACTGTGTCTGCTGCTAGGTGGCCTGGTTCGGCCGCCAGAGAACTTGTTTCTGGGGGCCTGGGACTGGGGCAGGCCGCCTGATCATGTACTGTTTTGTGGGACTATCCGTGGGCCATCGGAGGCAGGGAGGTCGCCGGAGCTCTGCCTGGGGGGCGTTGGATCTCCGCCGATCATCTTTTGTTTTGGCCCATACGGTGTCAGGTTTTTGTCAAAGTCATGTAAAGCAATCTAGTTTGCCTCATGTGTTTTGTAATCCATAGTCTAGTCAAAGTCATGTCAAGCAATCTAGTTTGCCTCATGTGTTTTGTAATCCATAGTCTAGTTAAGTCAGGTAAAGCAATCTACATTGCCTCATGTGTGTTTTGCAATCCATAGTCTGGTTTTGTTTTTTGTTCTGTCCTCCCCTCTTCTTTTTGAGGGGCTATGGTCAAGTTTTGTCTTTGTTGTTTTGTCCTCCCCTCTTTCCTTGAGGGGCTATAGTATGGGGGTTTTGTCCATAGTTACCGGGTGTTTGCATATATTTCTGGCTTCGTTTGTGTTTTTTTGTTTTCATAGCCACCGTGTTTAACACGTATTTCTTTTGTTTCCATAGTTACAGTTATGTATTTCTTTCTTTTCTTCCATAGTTATGTTTGCATTTTTTTCTTTTGTTTCCATAGTTACAGTCATGTATTTCTTTCTTTTTCCAGAGTCATGTGTTTGCATTTATTTCTTGTTTTGTTTCTATAGTTACCGTGTGTTTGGGTGTATTTCTTTGGCTAGGTTATGTACACTGGAGTTAGACAGGTTGTCTGTGGTCTAGGTGGGAAAACTTTCAGGGTCAGGTGTTGTTTGCTGTTTATGATTGTTTTTTTCCCTGTAGTCATGACTTGTCTTGTTTTGTTTTTTTCTCTCGGGTTTGTTTTTTCTCGTCATTGTTCTGGGGGGAAATTGATTGGATATGTCGGGTGATGTATTCTTTTCCCTTTCTGTTTTAGGTCTTGTTAGGTTTTGTTTTGTTCCCTCTTTGCCTGTTTCCTCAACCCGCTCACCCAGTGGTTGGGGGGGGGGGGGGGTTAGGTGTTACTAGATGTTCGGAGCCCGTCATGGGAGGGGGGCCTACTGTCATGACCCGAGCACTATGCCTTGGTGCTCGGGTTATTCTTGTCAGGGTTTGACAGCGGCGTTATGATTCTAGCTCTCCGAGCTCTTATTGTGATAGTGCTTGGGGAGGCTTCCGCCCAGCTGTCAAACCCTCAACAGCTGCGTTGCATTTGTGGTCATTAGCGCTCAGGCTATTTTAACCCACGCTGGCGATCGCATCTCGCAGCAGTGTCTGTTCACTTTCCCAGTTCACTCTCCATCATGCTACGGATGCCTGGACTAATTCATACCATGCCTGCTTTTGGTTTGACCATCGTTCCCCGGAACTAGTAAGTGTGCTGTATTAGCCTTATTCCTCCCGGTGTGAATTGATCTCTGTGAGTCTCTGCCTTAGCAGCCTGTGTATCGTTATTATTTTCACCGTAAATAAAACTCACTGAACTCACTGGCGACTGTGTGGCGTCTTATGGTGGCTCGTGAGAGCCACCCATGACATCACAAACACTATTATACTCTCTTACATTGTCATCAAGAGAGTATGATAGTGTGTGTGAGAGAGCTTGAAATGGAAACAAACATTAATTCTCAGTTGCTGACTGACTAATTCTGATTCAGGGTTTGACAAGGTCTTCCTCCAATCAAGGTAGTACATGATGCACCACAAGAGGCTCAGTGGAGCGATTAGCTTCCCACATATGATTTTAAATGGTTCATAAGTTGTTGCAATGTTTGAAGTTTTGGATCAAAGTTGACAGCAATCTACAGCGAGCTCTTCTACTCTGTCAGCTGTGGAAATGGGCTGACTCTTTGGATCATGTGCATCAGGGAGCATCATCATCATCATAGCAGTCTGTCGTGGGCAACAGTGACTGTTTCATTTAGGTCTGATCAGATTCCTCCACACAGCTCTGTCCTTAGCCTTCCGCTGCCAGGAACTCCTGTCTATGTCCAACTTCTTCAAGTTTCTTTTTACAGTGTCTTTAAGTCTGAGCCTTGGTCTACCCTGATTGCGTTTGCCCTCACATAACTGTGAGTAGAGTAACTGCCGAGGAAGACACTGGTGGTCCATCCTCTCAACATGTCCGAGCCATCTCAGGTTTGTCTGTATTAGCATGTCCTCCATTGATGGTAGACCAGCTCATTTCAACACTTCTATGTTGGTTATCTTGTCTTTCCATGAGATGTTCATTATGGCTCATAGGTGTCTCATCATGTATGCGTGGAATTTCTTCACCTGCACTCTGTAGACAGTCCAAGTTTCAGCACCGTACAATAGAGTCACCAGTACTGTCACTCTGTACACTTTGCACTTCACACGGATAGACACATGTCGATTGTTCCACAGTCTCTCCCTCAAGTTTCCAAACACAGCGCTCGCTCTTCCCATTCTGAGAGATAGTTCATCCTCCAGTCTAGCATTCTCTGAAACAGTTGTCCCTAGGTACTTGAAAGTCTTGCACTTGACTAGTGGCTCTGTACCAATGCTGATCTCTTCTGGTAGTGATGTTGATAACTGGAACTTTGGTGGTTGATAAAGACAATCTGTCTTCTTGAGGTTGATTTGGAGGCTGAATTGGCTTGCTACTCTTGCAGATTTCTCCACTAAAGATTGCATATCTTTCACGCTGTGTGCAACTAGAGCACTGTCATTGGCAAAGAACATTTCTCTTACTACCTTTATCGATGTCTTACTCTTGGCTTTAAATTGTGCCACATTGAACAAGTCTGCTTCTTTCCTTGTTTGAATGTACACTCCTTCTGAAGTGTCTTTGAAGACCACCTCAAGCATGACTGCCAAATATAGCAAGAAGAGTGTAGGTGCAAGAACACACCCTTTTTTTCACCCTGTTGCTTACTGAAAAGTCTTTAGATACTGAACCACTCATTGCTACGTTTACATGCATACCTGTAGGGACTGCCTCGATCCTCGGATGAACCATCAAATTTTGATGAACTATTGGCAGCTATTAGGAAAAGCTATCAGTAAAGCTCCCGGAATGTCATGGGTGGCTCTCGCGAGCCACCATAAGACGCCACACAGTCACCAGTGAGTTCAGTGAGTTTTATTTACGGTGAGAAAAGTGACAACACAAACTGCAGAGACAATGACTCTTGAGTCTACTCACAACAGGAGGCATAGGCTAAACAGCTCTACGGGTCCATAGCAGGAGACAGTCATACACTAGGCAGGCAAGGTTGGTGAAAATAATAATTAAACCAGCTGCTAAGGCAGAGACACACAGAGATCGCTACACGCCGGGAAGGGTAAGGCTATGCAGCACACTTACTAGTCCAGGGGCACGACGGTCAACCCAAGCAGACGTGGTAGGAATAAATCCTAAGCATCCGTCGCGTGACGGAGAGTTAACAGACACTTCTGCAAGGATTCGATCGCTAACAAGGGTAAAAATAGTCCTGGCACTGATGACCACAAATGCAACACAGCTGTTCAGAGTTTGACAGCTGGGCGGAAGCCTCCCCGAGCACTATCACAATAAGAGCTCGGAGAGCTAGAATCATAACGCCGCTGTCAAACCCTGACAAGATTAACCCGAGCACCAAGGCATAGTGTTCGGGTCATGACAAGGAAGGGATGGAATTCCAGCAGAAGAGTAGAAAGTTGGTGGTGTTCAGCTGACCAACTGCCTGCACAAGCTCATCCAAGAGGTATGGGATGCCCAGAAAGTTCCTAATTCAGGGAGCATCGGTGGCATTTCAGGGTTTGGAGATAGCCTGAACATCAACCAAGTCCAGATGCTACCTCGATTTCAAACTCAACAGTATTTTTTTTTTTTTTTTTTTTTTTTTGTTACTTATTTGTACCCGTAGGTAGATTTGGTTTGCAGTCTGGTGATAAGCCACCGGCTGCCGGTCGCTGCGTGCGCGAGCGCCCTAAACCTACATGTTTTTGGTATGCGGGAGGAAACCGGAGAAATCCCGGAGTAAACCCACGCAACACGGGGAGAACATGCAAACTCCACACAGCTCACTGTTGGTCGGCGGCTGGAATCAAACCCACGATCTCATGATCCCCGCGATCCCCCGGCCAAGGGTAAAACTGTGCTGCCACAGTGCTAAACCACTGCGCCACCGTGCAGCCGTGCGCACCGTGCAGCATTTTAGTGGATGAGCTCCAAAATCAAGGAAGAGGTGAGTTCCACAATCTAAGGCTGTGATTTAAATGATATTTGCCCAGCTGCAGATCTATTTTTAAGTCCCCACTTTTCAGGCTAACATTACTGATGTAAGCTAGCATGGTAGGGTCATCCGTCCGTAAGTATTAAACTCATAGGTTTAGAATGGTGACTGTGTTATGAACAATATATTATAGTGCTTAATTTGGTTGAAATGGGTGCATTTTAATTACATTATTGCCGCAAAAGTGTAAATCACCTTCACTCTCATCTTTGGCTCGACCATGACCTCATTCATAAACTTGCAATAAGAGCTGACCTAGTGCTAATGTTAATCATTTTGAATTTTTTGACCTTCCGTATATTACCTACATTTTTAATACTAAATGTAATAATTATTTCAATAATGAAAAGTTAAATAAAAAACTGAGAATAATGCAGTCCACTTCAACTGCATTCAAACCTGCAAACTCTGAATTATCATGTAGTTGAATCAACATCTGTCCAAAACAGTTAGGAAGTGTCTGTTGATAAGAAAGCTTTATCCTTATACAAAATGGCTATTCGTATGGAAGAGTTGACAGTCCGACAGCACCTTTCAGATCTACTCCAAACCTGCTGCAGCTGTGGTGTAGGTGAATAGTGTGGTCAATGTCTGGTCGGAGGGTTAATGTCTCAAGTCCTCCTCTCACCACCATGCCAACATCATTTTACTTGACATGATGGACTTTAGAATTAAAATTTAGTGAATTAAATTTAATTCACATATTAAATTTGTTTCTAAGACTGCCTTCTATCATTTGCGTAATATTGCCAAGATTAGGAGCATCTTGTCTCAGAGTGATGCTGAGAAGCTGATCCACGCTTTTGTTAGCTCGAGATTAGATTATTGTAATTCTTTATTATCAGGTTGTCCTAAAACATCTTTAAAAAGTCTTCAGCTGGTCCAAAATGCTGCAGCAAGAGTTTTAACAGGTACTAGAAAGAGAGATCATATCTCTCCGGTTCTGGCCTCCCTTCATTGGCTTCCCATAGAGTTTAGAATTAAGTTTAAAATCCTTCTTCTTACTTACAAAGCTCTAAACAATCAGGCTCCTTTTTATTTAAAAGATCTGATACTACCGTATCATCCTAACAGAGCACTACGCTCCCAAAATGCAGGTTTACTTGTAATACCTAGAATCTCCAAAAGTACAATGGGAGGCAGAGCCTTCAGTTATCAAGCTCCTCTCCTGTGGAATCAGCTGCCAATCTGGATTCGGGAGTCAGACTCGATCTCTGTTTTTAAGAATAGGGCTAAAACCTACCTTTTTGATATAGCCTACAATTAGGGAGGGATCATGTGTTTTCTGAACCCTCCCTTAGTTATGCTGCTAATAGGTTTAGTCAGCCGGGGGACCTCCAGTAATGCACTGGGCCTCACTCCTTTCCTCACTCTCTATGAAATATTTTTTTTTTTTGCTGGTCATTAACATTTGTTTGTTCTCTCCCATAGATTGAGTCCCCATCGTGCTGTTTGCTCTCTACATGTCTGTTCTTTTCTTCTTCTCTATCCCCTCACCCCCCAGCCAGTCGCAGCAGATGACTGCCCCTCCCTGAGCCTGGTTCTGCTGGAGGTTTCTTCCTGTTAAAAGGGAGTTTTTCCTCTCCACCGTCGCCAAGTGCTTGCTCACAGGGGATCGCCTGATTGCTGGGGTCTTTCTGCAACTGTGGGGGTCCTCCCTACAGTTGATAGTGCTATGAGATGACTGTTGTTGTGAAATGGCGCTATATAAATAAAGTTGAATTGAATTGAATTGAATTGAATTAAAATTTAGAGGCTATCCTTAGGATTTGGGAGTTGGTAAGGTTAAAAAGGTAGTAAAGAGATATTAATTAAAAAAATGAAACAAATAAATGCCTAAGATTTCTATACCTGCAGCCTGTTGCCTTTCAGATACGGCATTAATAGAATGTACTGTCTGGTCAGATTCGAGCTGTATCTATTGCAGAAGTTCTAGTGGTATGGATCTGTATCCATAGCCACTGCCATCCAGGCAATTGTGTGTTGGTGTGTTCTTACAGCAAAATCCAAGTCAAAAGTAGTGCACCGTTTTATGACACACAAATCGCCACAGCTGCCATGGTCTCCTCAAAGTTTTGACTAAGTCCAAAACACACAAGGATCTCCCAAATGAGATCAAGAAATGAGATCCAAAATTTTCCCAGTCTCTCAGCGATCTCCCTGCTGTGTAAAGGGGCCTTACATTTGGATTATTAACACTATTTGAGAGAGATTCTGTTCATCTCGTTTATCTTGTTTTAACAGATTTAGGAAGGGGCTGAGGGCTCTTGGCATCTTGGAAGCAATCAGAATTCTAGCATATGGAGCAGCTTTGGATGCAAAATATGATGACAAGGAAAATAGGAGTCTGGGTACAGACTGTACCGGCATCCTAAGTCCCACCCTTCCTTAATTCTGATTGCCCGTTTTGAAAGACCTGACATTGACAAGCTTAGCTGTAGTCTGAAAAGTTGATCTTTTTTCAGTCCTGAGCACCCTGAGCGCCGCGACAAAAAGTGGCCACCACTGAAAGCGTTTCAGCATCGAGGGCGCTCCGCACTACATAAAAAATGAAAATAAATTAGATGACCAAAGTGGAAAAAACACGTCTGGTGGACATGCTGCCTTAATTGGCAAAAAATGAAATGAATAATTAAAGGCTGTGTATCATTTCTTCACTTACCATGTGCTGCTCGGTCTTTATCCACACATCACTACAGTCAAGTAAATAAGATAAGATAAGATAAGATAAGATAAGCCTTTATTAGTCCCACAACGGGGAAATTCCAGGATTGCAACAGCACAGGGATAGCAACACTCAGAGCAACAATCAGAAGGCAAGAAAAAAAAAAAAAAAACAAGCAAGCAAGAGCAGCTAATATACATATGTACATATTACTATAAAATATATATATACACACACACACACACACAGACACACAGTGCAGAGCATTGTAGCTGGATGGAATAAATATATGAATATATGAACACACAGTGCAGAGCATTGTAGCTAGATGGAATAAATATGTAAATATATAAACACCCACAGTACGGAGCATTGCAGCTAGGTGGAATAAATATGCAAGTATATAAACACACACAGTGCGGAGCAATGTAGCTAGATGGAATAATATGTAGATATATAAAAACACAGTGCGGAGCATTGTAGCTAGATGGAATAAATATATAGATATATAAATATAAACACACCCAGTGCTGAGCATTGTAGCTAGATGGAATAAATATATAGATATATAAATATAAACACACCCAGTGCAGAGCATTGTAGCTAGATGGAATAAATATGTAAATATATAAACACACACAGTGCAGAGCATTGTTGCTAGGTGGGATGAAACAGCATAACCGTCTATTTAGTTATCCTACATGGTATGATTATGTGCCCATACATATTCTCACCCTCCATAGCGACCGGTATGTTCCTAGTTGTATGCCGGAGAGGACCATTGTGTAAGTCTATTGCATCTTTTGCATTCAAAAAAAACCAAAAAACTATTAGTTTGTTACGTCTTTTTGCTATCTCTGCGAGCAGCCCTGCTTAGGTTGTACAGTCTGACAGCCGTTGGTAGGAAGGACCTACGAAACCTCTCGGTTGTGCACCTGGGATGATGTAGTCTGCTGCTAAATGAGCTCCTCAGTGCATCCAGTATGTCCTGCATAGGGTGGAACTCGGACTCCAGCAGAGATGACAGTTTAGCCACCGTCCTTCTCTCTCCTATCTCCTCCATCGGATCAAGGCGTTGCCCCAGGACAGAGCTAGCTTTCTTAATCAGTTTGTTCAGTCTCTTCCTATCGGCTGCAGTAATGCCACTGCCCCAGCAGACCACTCCAAAAGTGATGGCTGATGCCACCACCGTGTCATAGAATGACTTCAGCAGCGCCCCTTGTACACCAAAAGACCTGAGTCTCCTCAGCAGGAACAGCCTGCGCTGTCCCTTCTTGTAGAGTGCGTCAGTATTGTGTGACCAGTCTAGTTTATTGTTCAGATGAATACCCAGGTACTTGTAGGATGTCACCATCTCGATGTCTGTTCCCTGTATATTTACTGGTGCTGTGAGGGGCTGCCCATGCCTGCGGCAGTCCACCACCAGCTCCTTAGTTTTCCTCGCGTTGATCTGGAGGCAGTTCCGATGGCACCAGTCCACAAAGTCCTGGATAAGCCCTCTGTACTCAGCTTCATCTCCGCTGGAGATGAGACCACCGATCGCAGAGTCATCAGAGAACTTCTGTAGATGGCAATGTGATGTGTTGTGTGAGAAGTCCGCAGTATAAAGAGTGAACAGGAAGGGAGCCAGCACCGTTCCCTGGGGGGCCCCCGTGCTACTGATGATCGTGTCGGAAACACAGTCCCGGGTTCTCACAAACTGAGGCCGGTTCGTGAGGTAGTCCAGGATCCATGATGACAGGTGCTGGTCCACCCCTGCGCGCAGCAGCTTGTCCTTCAGGATCATCGGTTGGATGGTGTTGAAAGCACTGGAGAAGTCAAAGAACATGATCCTCACCATATTCCCGGGCTTCTCCAGGTGGGACAGAGAACGGTGAAGGAGGAAGATCACCGCATCCTCCACCCCAATGCCATGCTGGTAGGCGAACTGGAGTGGATCCATCGCTGGTTCCACCAGGGGGCGGAGATGAGCAAGGAGCAGTCTCTCCAGGGTCTTCATCAAGTGGGACGTCAAGGCCACCGGTCTGAAGCTGTTCAGGTCTTTGGGGTGGGAAGTTTTTGGTACAGGTACCACACAAGATGTTTTCCACAGCTGTGGTACCCTCCCCAGTTTCAGGCTCATGTTGAAGATATACGTCACAATCCCACACAGCTGGTCTGCACAGGACTTGAGGAGCTTTGCGCTGATGCCGTCCGGTCCCGACGCCTTCCTCGCCTTGATCTTCCTCAGCTCCGTCCTCACCTGGGTCTTGGTCAGGGTCAGGATGGGGGGCTGTGTGTTGGGAGTGGGGGGGGTGTCGGTGGAGTGGGGAGTGGGTAGCAGGACTTGATTTCTTAGAGGCAGCAGTGGTTGTTGTGCAGACAGGGGGGAGGGCGGTTGGTCAAATCTATTGAAAAACAGATTCAGGTTGTTCGCCCACTCCCTGCCCCCCGTGGCCTGGGGGGAGGTATTCTGGAGCCCCGAGATGGTTTTGAGGTTTCTCCAGACCCCGCTGATGTCGCTCTGTTGCAGCTTGTCCTCCATCTTCTTCCTGAAGCTGTCCTTGCCTTCTCTGATCTTTCTCCTCAGCTCCCTCTGTACGGACTTCAGCATCTCCCTGTTCCCCGACCTGAAGATCCTCTTCTTCTCTCTCAGAAGTGTTTTTATCTCAGGGTTGATCCAGGGTTTGTTGTTTGAGTGACGCCGTATGGTCTTGGTGGGAACGGATTTGTCCACACAGAAGCTGAGGTAGCCCGTGAAGGTGTGAATGAGGCCATCGATGTCCTCACCATGTGGATCGCAGAGCTGCTTCCAGGCAGTGGCTTCAAAACAGTCCTTTAGAGTGTCCATTGTCTCCTCAGACCATAACTCCACAGTGTGCATGGCCGGAGGTTGTCTGTGCACTAGGGGTTTGTACACCGGTCGGAGATGAACCAAGTTGTGATCCGATCTCCCAAGTGGGGGGAGTTGTGATGAGGTGTACGCCTCCTTAGTGTTTGCGTAGAACAAATCCAGTGTTTTATTGTCTCTAGTGTGGCATGTGACATACTGGGTGAAAGTGGGCAGAATGGGAGAGAGTGAAACGTGGTTGAAATCGCCTGAGATGAGGAGAAGAGCATCTGGGTGTTCTGTCTGCAGCCTGCTGGTTACTGAATGGATGACGTCACGCGCTGTCCCAGCGTTCGCCGTCGGATTTGCATAAACAACAATGCAGATCACGTGTGAGTGTTCTCTCGGGAGATATGTAGGCCTCATGCTAACAGCTAGCAACTCAATGTCTTTGCTGCAGTGTCGTTGTTTAACAGTGATATGTCCCGGTCTACACCAGTTGTTGTTAACATACATTATCACTCCACCGCCCCTAGTTTTGCCACTCTCTGGTGTTCGGTCAGCTCGTATCATGTGAAAACCCTCCAGCTCAATGTTAGCATCTGCTGCTAGTTCAGTTAGCCATGTCTCAGTAAACAAAAGGAGAGAGCACTCCCGGTAAGTGCTATCATAACGGGAGATAGCCGCTAGCTCATATAACTTTCCCAGTATCGACCGTACATTTCCCATGACAACAGATGGAAGGGAGGGTCTGTACCTTATATTTTTTGTCCTCCGCCTTACTCCAGCCCGGCAGCCGCGGCGTTTTCGCCTCAGTTCTCTCGGTATGTCGAGTTTTTCCAGTGGGACCGGGTGGCGGTTAAATGCTAGCAGCTCTTCCCTGTTATATCGTATCCTGCTATAAACAGTGGCTCCGTCCACCGGCTCAGGAGACATTTGGGACGATCTGTGTGTCCGTGATATAAGTGGGGTGAAAAAAAAAAAAAAAGTGATCAAAAATGGTGTGGTATTAACATCTAAAGTTAGTTGCATTTTCACCCATCGTGGTCGTTATTTTGCATTCTGTCAGTCATTTCTGTCAGTCAGTTCTGTCAGACTCAATCTCTGTTTTTAAGATTTTTTTTTGCGCTCGCTGTGAGAATTGAACTTTTGGGACTGCTCTCATTCATGAGTAAACTGATTAGCGTTTCTTTTCGTGGTTCGCTGCTATGCTTTACCTGAAGTGCTTGCTAAGCTAACGCTATCGTTATAGCTAACACCATAGCTTGTCGTAGAACCTAACACTCACACGGAGAAGCGACTCTGTCCCTGGTGATTGGGGCTCACCGGAGGAACTAGCCGAGGCAGCAGTTGGACCGGAGCCGCATCGGAGTTCAAGTGCAGTGGTGGTGGGAGACGGGGACCAGTGGAGGACCACCGGGGCCCCAGCCGGATAAGAGCCAGAGTCGGAGCCCACTTGCAACGGCGGGGCTCAGTGGAGGAGCTACCAGGACCCCAGCTGGACAGGAGCAGGATTGGAGCTCGGCTACAGCAGCGGTAGGCGGCGGGACTTGGTGGAGGAGCTGCCGGTACCCCAGCTGGACAGGAGCTCGGTTACGGCGGCAGAAAGCAGCGGGACGAGCAGAGGAGGGGACTAGCTGAGGCCCAGCTTGATTCGAGGTCGGTCGGATCGGATACCGGCGACACCAGCAGAGATTGTTTTACTATCCACAAGTCAGTAAAAATGCCACCAAAGAAGGAGGAAATGGAAGAGACCAAAAAATCTCTGAACTTCTTGTCAGAAGAACTGACCAAAGTGGCTAGTCAGCAGGCTAAAATATTAGGGCTAATGGAAGAAGTCCGAGAATTAAAATGAACAATTAAGGAAAAAGACAAAAAAATTGCAGACTTGGAGCAACACGTCGAGGATCTTGAACAATATTCTCATATGGATGATCTAATTATAAGTGGACTAGACATTAAATATCAATCATATGCTCATACTACAGCAGGAATGAGAGGTGAGGAGGCTCCCCTGGGTGAATCAGTCTCCCTGGAAAACCAGGTGCTTCAGTTCCTTGATAGTAGAAATATAAAGGTCGAAGCAAATGCAATTTCAGCCTGTCATGCTTTACCCAGAAAGGATAATAAAACAAAGAAATCAATTGTGATGCGTTTTGTGAACAGAAGGGTAAAGAATGACATACTGAGGCAGGCCAGAAAGCTATGGGGAACAGAAGTTTACCTAAATGAACATCTAGCAAAAACTAATGCTGAAATAGCACGGCAAGCACGGATGCTGAAAAGACAAAATAAGATACAGGCAACAGGCAACATTTAGTTTGGCAACATTTAGTTTGGATCAAACTAAATGGAACACCTGAGGAAGCAAAGAGTATAATAATCAGAGATCTTACTGACTTAAATAAATATAGATAAACACTGATTAAGAAAATTAAGAGACTATGATAATCCATATCCACACACACGGCAAGAATAGTTCTTTTGACATACCATGTCAATGTAGTTTTAAAAAAAGAAAACTAAACAAAACAAACAAACAAAAAAAAACTAAACAACTTATGACTGACTTGAGTAGACATCAATTATACCCGGTTGGAGGAAGTCATTTGACACAGAGTGAGGAAATTCAAACTCTGAAAATATGCCATTATGCTGAACATAAACTACAAGAGATGGAGAATGATATTGATCCTGATAACCACTTTTTCAATAATATTCATAATCATTGTGAATATTACACTGAAAAGCAATTCAAAAGTCAAGTGCAACTAGATGGTAAACTATCAATAATACACTTCAACAGCAGAAGTCTTAACAAAAACTTTCCACAGATTCAGGACTATTTAAAACAGCTAGACAGAAAATTTACAGCCATCGCAGTCTCTGAAACTTGGCTTAATGAAGAGCAGGCTCCCCTGATGGCAACAGAGGGATATCAGATGTTTCATATTAACAGATCTCAATAAAAGGGTGGTGGTGTTGCACTGTATATTGATGACCTGTATAGGTGTAAACTTGTAAATGGAAAGTCCTTTGCACTACCAGGGATTTTAGAATTTGTTACTGTTGAGACTGACCAAGATAAAACAAAAAATCTAATTATAAGTTGTATAAATAGAACGCTGGGAACTTGCATTGAGACATTGAGAGATAAATTAGTCGAGCTGTACAATAATATTACTAGTAAGAAAATGGTAGTAATTTGTGGAGATTTCAATATTGACTTACTAAATCCATATCAACAAAATGTAATTACAGAGTTCATGAATTCTATGTACAGTATGAGTCTATATCCCACAATAACACATCCCAGTAGAATCACAGTTCACACTGCTACACTTATTGACAACCTGTTTGTTAATATTATTGATAAGAAAATGGAAAGTGGATTATTGACAAATGATATAAGTGACCATTTGCCAACCTTTGCACTTATCCATGGCCACACGGGGGCCAATACAGAAAAAGTTTTAAAATCATTCAGATACAAATCAAAAAATGTAATCAATTCTTTTAAAGAAGACTTGCTGAAGCAGGACTGGACAAAAGTCTATGTATCAGATGTAAATGAAGCATATGACACATTTATGAACATTGTAACCATTCTTTATGAAAAAAAATGTCCATTAGTAAAGAAAAAGCTTAAAGATAAATTTGTTGATAAGCCATGGTTAACCAAAGGATTACAAAAGGCGTGTAAAAAGAAAAAATTATTATATAAAGCTTTTCTAAAGAAAAGGACAAAAGAAGCAGAGCAGTGGTATAAAACATACAAAAATAAGTTAACATATATAATGAGATGTAGTAAAAGAGACTATTACAGTAAAGAACTGGAGAAAAACAGAGACAATATTAAAAATACATGGACAATACTTAACAATATTCTTGGAAATAAAAACAGAAATACAAGCTACCCAACCAGTTTTTCAAAAAATAATACAACGACTC
Source organism: Pholidichthys leucotaenia (assembly GCA_020510985.1). NCBI lineage: Eukaryota > Metazoa > Chordata > Actinopteri > Cichliformes > Pholidichthyidae > Pholidichthys > Pholidichthys leucotaenia. Next base: position 24,231,039 of record CM035839.1, on the reverse strand, counting down.
AGAGTGTGAATGCAGTTTCACCTGCAGATGAATTTAATAACTTTTTTGTTAACATTGGTCCTAATTTGGCTCGAGAAATACCCATATACGGCACCTACGGATGATACAATAAGCAAAAACACTGCTATAAAAGACTCCATTTTCATAAAGAACACAGACGAGAGAGAGGTCATTGAAATTGTTAAATCGTTTAAAAGTAAAACATCTACGGACTGTGATGGTATTGACATGCTCTTAGTCAAAACTATTATTGAATGCCTAGTGAAACCACTGACGTATATTTGTAACCTGTCTCTCCAAACAGGTATATTTCCCAATGCAATGAAAATAGCTAAAGTAATTCCGATATACAAAACGGGTGACAGAGGGGAACTTTCAAACTATAGACCAATTTCACTATTGCCGCAATTTTCCAAGATACTTGAAAAAAATATTCTCTGAGAGAATTGACAACTTCATAATGAAGAATAATTTATTGTGTGAGCAGCAATATGGGTTCAGACACAAGAGGACAACTGCATTTGCTCTAATGGAATTTATAGAAAAAATATCAACTGCCGTTGAAAATAAAGAGTATTCAGTTGGGGTATTCCTGGATCTTAAAAAAGCATTTGATACAGTGGATCATAATTTATTATTAAAGAAACTACAAAATTGTGGTATTAGGGGGGTAGCACTGTCCTGGTTAAGTAGTTACTTAAAGAATAGATATCAGTATGTATGTGTTGGTAACAAAAACTCACAGTTACTGAAGGTTACTTGTGGAGTCCCACAGGGTTCAGTTTTGGGGCCACTGTTATTCAATATGTATATAAATGATATATGTGAAGTTTCAGAAAAAAATGGACTTAATATTGTTTGCCGATGACACTAATCTATTATGCAGTGGAAACAATTTGGAACAACTTCTGGATACACTTGGAAAGGAATTAGGAAAGCTTAAACTGTGGTTTGATTCAAACAAATTAACGCTCAATTTAAGTAAGACAAAATTTATAGTTTTTAACAACCATCACAACAACTTAGTATCTAAACTCAGTGTAAATGGTGTAGAGCTTGAAAGGGTATCCAAAACTAAATTTCTTGGAGTAATAATTGATAATAAACTGTGTTGGAAGTCACATATTAATTATATTAAAGGTAAAATATCTAAATCAATCGCAATACTACACAGAGCGAAATATTTGCTGAATCAACCCACATTATACTTTGTATCTTTCATTAATACTCCCATGCATGACATATTGTACTGAAGTATGGGGAAATACATATAAAGATAAGATAAGAGATAAGATAAGATAAGATAAGATAAGATAAGATAAGATAAGCCTTTATTAGTCCCACAACGGGGAAATTCCAGGATTGCAACAGCACAGGGATAGCAACACTCAGAGCAACAATCAGAAGGCAAGAAAAAAAAAAAAAAAAAAAAAAAAAAACAAGCAAGCAAGAGCAGCTAATATACATATGTACGTATTACTATAAAATATATATATATACACACACACACAGACACACAGTGCAGAGCATTGTAGCTGGATGGAATAAATATATGAATATATGAACACACAGTGCAGAGCATTGTAGCTAGATGGAATAAATATGTAAATATATAAACACCCACAGTACGGAGCATTGCAGCTAGGTGGAATAAATATGCAAGTATATAAACACACACAGTGCGGAGCAATGTAGCTAGATGGAATAATATGTAGATATATAAATATATAAACACACCCAGTGCTGAGCATTGTAGCTAGATGGAATAAATATGTAAATATATAAACACACACAGTGCAGAGCATTGTTGCTAGATGGAATGAAACAGCATAACCGTCTACTTAGTTATCCTACATGGTATGATTATGTGCCCATACATATTCTCACCCTCCATAGCAACCGGTAAGTTCCTAGTTGTATGCCGGAGGGGACCATTGTGTAAGTCTATTGCATCTTTTGCATTCAAAAAACTATTAGTTTGTTACGTCTTTTTGCTATCTCTGCGAGCAGCCCTGCTTAGGTTGTACAGTCTGACAGCCGTTGGTAGGAAGGACCTACGAAACCTCTCGGTTGTGCACCTGGGATGATGTAGTCTGCTGCTAAATGAGCTCCTCAGTGCATTCAGTATGTCCTGCATAGGGTGGAACTCGGACTCCAGCAGAGATGACAGTTTAGCCACCGTCCTTCTCTCTCCTATCTCCTCCATCGGATCAAGGCGCTGCCCCAGGACAGAGCTAGCTTTCTTAATCAGTTTGTTCAGTCTCTTCCTATCGGCTGCAGTAATGCCACTGCCCCAGCAGACCACTCCAAAAGTGATGGCTGATGCCACCACCGTGTCATAGAATGACTTCAGCAGCGCCCCTTGTACACCAAAAGACCTGAGTCTCCTCAGCAGGAACAGCCTGCGCTGTCCCTTCTTGTAGAGTGCATCAGTATTGTGTGACCAGTCTAGTTTATTGTTCAGATGAATACCCAGGTACTTATAGGATGTCACCATCTCGATGTCTGTTCCCTGTATATTTACTGGTACTGTGAGGGGCTGCCCATGCCTGCGGCAGTCCACCACCAGCTCCTTAGTTTTCCTCGCGTTGATCTGGAGGCAGTTCCGATGGCACCAGTCCACGAAGTCCTGGATAAGCCCTCTGTACTCAGCTTCATCTCCATTGGAGATGAGGCCAACGATCGCAGAGTCATCAGAGAACTTCTGTAGATGGCAGTGTGTTGTGTTGTGTGAGAAGTCCGCAGTATAAAGAGTGAACAGGAAGGGAGCCAGCACCGTTCCCTGGGGGGCCCCCGTGCTACTGATGATCGTGTCGGACACACAGTCCCGGGTTCTCACAAACTGAGGCCGGTTCGTGAGGTAGTCCAGGATCCATGACGACAGGTGCTGGTCCACCCCTGCGCGCAGCAGCTTGTCCTTCAGGATCATCGGTTGGATGGTGTTGAAAGCACTGGAGAAGTCAAAGAACATGATCCTCACCATATTCCCGGGCTTCTCCAGGTGGGACAGAGAACGGTGAAGGAGGAAGATCACCGCATCCTCCACCCCAATGCCATGCTGGTAGGCGAACTGGAGTGGATCCATCGCTGGTTCCACCAGGGGGCGGAGGTGAGCAAGGAGCAGTCTCTCCAGGGTCTTCATCAAGTGGGACGTCAAGGCCACCGGTCTGTAGCTGTTCAGGTCTTTGGGGTGGGAAGTTTTTGGTACAGGTACCACACAAGATGTTTTCCACAGCTGTGGTACCCTCCCCAGTTTCAGGCTCATGTTGAAGATATACGTCACAATCCCACACAGCTGGTCTGCACAGGACTTGAGGAGCTTTGCGCTGATGCCGTCCGGTCCCGGCGCCTTCCTCGCCTTGATCTTCCTCAGCTCCGTCCTCACCTGGGTCCTGGTCAGGGTCAGGATGGGGGGCTGTGTGTTGGGAGTGGGGGGGTGTTGGTGGAGTGGGGAGTGGGCAGCAGGACTTGATTTCTTTAGAGGCAGCAATGGTTGTTGTGCAGTCAGGGGGGAGGGCGGTTGGTCAAATCTATTGAAAAACAGATTCAGGTTGTTCGCCCACTCCCTGCCCCCTGTGGCCTGGGGGGAGGTATTCTGGAGCCCAGAGATGGTTTTGAGGTTTCTCCAGACCCCGCTGATGTCGCTCTGTTGCAGCTTGTCCTCCATCTTCTTCCTGAAGCTGTCCTTGCCTTCTCTGATCTTTCTCCTCAGCTCCCTCTGTACGGACTTCAGCATCCCCCTGTTCCCTGACCTGAAGATCCTCTTCTTCTCTCTCAGAAGTGTTTTTATCTCAGGGTTGATCCAGGGTTTGTTGTTTGAGTGACGCCGTATGGTCTTGGTGGGAACGGATTTGTCCACACAGAAGCTGAGGTAGCCCGTGAAGGTGTGAATGAGGCCATCGATGTCCTCACCATGTGGATCGCAGAGCTGCTTCCAGGCGGTGGCTTCAAAACAGCCCTTTAGGGTGTCCATTGTCTCCTCAGACCATAACTCCACAGTGTGCATGGCCGGAGGTTGTCTGTGCACTAGGGGTTTGTACACCGGCCGGAGATGAACCAAGTTGTGATCCGATCTCCCGAGTGGGGGGAGTTGTGATGAGGTGTACGCCTCCTTAGTGTTTGCGTAGAATAAATCCAGTGTTTTATTGTCTCTAGTGTGGCATGTGACATACTGGGTGAACGTGGGTAGAATGGGAGACAGTGAAACATGGTTGAAATCGCCTGAGATGAGGAGAAGAGCATCTGGGTGTTCTGTCTGCAGCCTGCTGGTTACTGAATGGATGACGTCACGTGCTGTCCCAGCGTTCGCCGTCGGATTTGCATAAACAACAATGCAGATCACGTGTGAGTGTTCTCTCGGGAGATATGTAGGCCTCATGCTAACAGCTAGCAACTCAATGTCTTTGCTGCAGTGTCATTGTTTAACAGTGATATGTCCCGGTCTGCACCAGTTGTTGTTAACATACATTATCACTCCACCGCCCCTAGCCTTGCCACTGTCTGGTGTTCGGTCAGCTCGTATCATGTGAAAACCCTCCAGCTCAATGTTAGCATCTGCTGCTAGTTCAGTTAGCCACGTCTCAGTAAACAAAAGGAGAGAGCACTCCCGGTATGTGCTATCATAACGGGAGATAGCCGCTAGCTCATCTAACTTTCCCAGTATCGACCGTACATTTCCCATGACAACAGATGGAAGGGAGGGTCTGTACCTTATATTTTTTGTCCTCCGCCTTACTCCAGCCCGGCAGCCGCGGCGTTTTCACCTCAGTTCTCTCGGTATGTCGAGTTTTTCCAATGGGACCGGGTGGCGGTTGAATGCTAGCAGCTGTTCTCTGCTGTATCGTATCCTGCTATAAACAGTGGCTCCGTCCACCGGCTCAGGAGACATTTAGGACGATCTGTGTGTCCGTGATATAAGTGGGGTGAAAAAAAAAGACGGATCAAAAGAGAGAGGAAGGGGAAAAGACTCGGAATCGAGCCGCTGTTGCAAAAGGCAGCCGACTGGTGTGGCGCCGAGAGAAAAAAAAAAAAAAAAAAAAAAAAAGCCTTTATTAGTCCCACAATGGGGAAATTCCAGGATTGCAACAGCATAGGGATAGCAACACTCAGAGCAACAATCAGAAGGCAAGAAAAAAACAACATCTAGTAAACATATGTCCATATTACTATAAATGTATATATATAGACACACAGTGCAGAGCATTATGGCTGGTGAATGTGCAGCAGAAAGTCTAAGTTCTCTCTCCGCGGATGCAGCGGGCCAGCTGGAAGTCTTTGGGCATGATGGTGACCCCCTTAGCGAAGAAGAGACCCACCAGGTTGGCCTCGCAGGTCTCCTGCAGAGCCATGACGGCGAAGCTCAGGAAACGCAGGACGGTCTTGAAGTCCTGAGCGATCTCCCTCACCAGGCGCTGGACGGGCAGCTTATGGATGAGCAGCTCCGTGGATTTCTGGTAGCGACGGATCTCTCTCAGAGCCACGGGCCTGTGACGGCGAGGCCTCTTCACTCTGCCGGTGGCCAGAGCGCCTCTCCGAGCAGCCCTGGTGGCTAGCTGTCTCCTGGGGGGGGAGGGCTTCTTCCTCCAGTAGATTTTACGGGCGGTCTGCTTGGTTCTTGCCATCGCTCTTTATTATTCTGTCTTATATTTCTTTCACGCCGCCTAAACTCCAGCCCGGCACCCGCATCGTTTTCGCTACAGCTCCCGGTATGTCGAGTTTCCCATTAGCACCGGGCGGCGGCCAAGTGCAAGCTAGCACTAGCTCCTCCCCGCTGTAACGTCTCCCGCAGCAAACCGTGGCTCCGTCCGCCGACCCGGGAGACCCCCGGGGCGATCCGTGCGTCCGTGATATATATACAGAGTGAAAGGTGTAGAGAGAAGAAGGAAGATAAAAAAAAGGCTGTTGCAATAGGCAGCCGACTCGTGTGGCGCCGCCGGTCCGGCGGAACCGGAACCGGACAAAACAAACATATATCCAGTCTTTATGCTTCAGAAGAGAGCTATTAGAATAATAAACAAAGCGGCTTACAGGGAACCAACAAACCCACTTTTTCTTAAATTAAAAGCTCTCAAGTTGAAAGATCTGGTTGACTTTAAAACTGCAGTAATAATGTTTAAAGTGAAGAATCTATCACTGGCCGCAAATATCCAAAAGTTGTTCCAAATAAGGGAGAAACAATATCATTTCAGAGGAACATGTATATTTCAAAAACCTTCAGTGAGAACTACCACCAAGCAACACTGTGTTTCAGTGCAAGGAGTAAGATTATGGAACGATTTTGGACCTGAATTAAAATCATGTACAACGCTTGGACAATTTAAACAAAAACTAAAGGAAGAAATACTCCAAACATATATACAAAATGACATGTAAAATCACATAAGGATTGTCATATCCAGTCTGTGTTGTGTTGCTTTTTTTTGGTCACATTTTGTTTTAGCTTTGTTCTGAATTGCAATCGCTCTTGTTTTGTTTTCTTTTGAATTCTTGGCTGGAATATGGGTGGGCAATATAAGCTGCGGCTTCAGCCATCACCCATTTCGGATAAATCAATGTTGAACTGTATAATCAGAGAAGTTATTGTTTAATTTGACCTTGTTGTGTTATGACCCGAGCGCCGGTTCTGATTGCGCTTGGGCTAAGTTCTTCTCGCTGCCGGCCTTGACAGCTGCGGGCTTTATTCTGGCCTCACCAGGCTTATTGTGAAAGTGCTCGGTGGGGCTTCCACCTGTCAAGGGCCGGTCAGCTGATTGTCATTACAGTCGTTAGTGCTTCGCCCTTTTAAGCCCGGCACTGACGATGGTAAGACGCAGGAGTATCAGTCAACATTGGGTCAACGTTACATGAGGATTGCTTGTGTGTCTTCATCCTGCCAAGCTCTGGGTCTGCGCCTCGTCATATTTGAGAGTGCCGTAGACCTTCATGTCAGGTTCGTTATTATAGCTCTTCACAGTTTAGCTCGTAGCGGCTGGGGTTAGCCCTACAAGCCCAAGTCTCGTCCATGTGTGTGTTTTGCCCTAAGGGGCTCACTGTCACGTCGCGCCATTCATCAGCGGCGCCACCTGCTCACGCACCTGACAATCATCAGCGGCGAGGGATAAAGGCCGTCTCGCCCGGAGGCTCGGCCTGAAGCCGTCAGACTTCGTCCCTCACCGTTGTGAGCATACTTCTCTTCAGCATCACCTTTTTGGTAAGAAGATCGCTTACCTCTCTTCTTCAGTCTCCTCCCCTGTGCACAGGTGGATTCCCCAGCGGCGGACATCTCCACTCCATCGCCCAATCCTCGCTGCTGTACGGAGCTCTCCAGGTGGCTGTCTTCCGGGCTTCGCCCCCTTGTTGTGCCAGCTGTCCTGACCCACCAAGTAAGTCCTTCTCTCGCCATAAATCCCTCCTGTGTTGGTGTATGCCCGTCACCCTCTCCCTGTGCTCTCTCCATAGGGTTGCTCGGCTGTACGGTCACCTGCCTCTGTGCCTGGAGCAGACACCATCACCAACACATTTACATCCCGCAGACACGCACTCATTCACTCCTGCTGTTAATAAACTCTTTGAACTACTCTAAGCCTGTGTGTGTGCGTCTCCTGAGCCGTGCATTATGTCAGTACGGCTTCAGCAGAGCGGCTCGGCGGACGGCGGGCTCGCACACCGGTTTACCACTCTCGAGGCTAGAGTGGATCAGATTGCTTATCAACAGCAGGTTATCCTAAATCATTTATTAAACTTAACTAACCGGTTGGGCCGCTTAGATCCTCAACAGCCGTTCCCCCCGGCTCGTCAGGGTGGCGCGGCTCCTGCCGTTCCAGCGGCCGTCCAGCCGGCTCCAGTGGCACCGGTTCGGCTCACACCGATTCCGACCCCCGCCCGCTTTAGCGGTAAGCTCGGCGGAGCGCGGGGGTTCATTATGCAGTGTGAGTCCGTGTTCCACCGTGTGCCCGGAGATTTTCCCTCAGATCACAGTCGGATTGGTTACATAGGGAATCTTCTGGAGGGGCGTGCGTTAACTTGGACCTACGCCGTTATGGCGAGGCCCAGTTATGCCACCCTCACCTATGACCAGTTCGTGAGGCGCTTTCTGGAGGTCTTTGACCATTCTCAAACCGAGACGGTCCAGGTCGATCGGCTTCTCGCTCTCCAGCAGGGAGGCCGGTCGGCAGCGGACTACTCGGTCGACTTCCGGGTAGCGGCGGAGGAATTGGGCTGGGAGGAACGCTCCCTCTGTGGCCTGTTCCTCCGCAGCCTCAATAATGATCTGAGGGATGAACTGGCTGGACGGGATATCCCTGGGACGCTAGCGGAGCTGACATCCTTAGCGATAAGTTTGGATAACAGGCTGCGCGAGGGCTCCTCGGGGCGGAAGTCTTCTTCTCGCCCTCGTGGAGTCTCGCCACACCTGTTCCAAGCTCGCCCCCTGGCGGCGCCGCCAGCATCGTGCCCCGAGGAGTCGGAGCCGATGGTGATGGGCTGGACCAAGCTTTCCCCTGCGGAGAGACAACGCCGCCGTGAGTTGGGCCTCTGCATGTATTGCGGAGGTGACCAACACACTGTGGAGCGTTGCCCGCGGAAAGCCAGTCGGCGGGGTCCGCGAATCGCTGTAGGGAGCCTCGCGGATCCCAACCGGTTAGACACTCTCACTCAATTAAAGCTGCCCATCCGTTTTTGCCACAATCCCACTGGCCACCTCACCCACGCACTGGTGGATTCGGGCCCAGAGGGCAGCTTCATTTCACAAGGCCTGGCAACCTGATTGGGCATCCGCTGTCAGGCATTAAAACACCCCATCTCCCTGGTCCATCTCTCCCGTGCCTCCCTTGGGAGAGTTTCTCACCAAACCATGCCTGTCCCAGTCATCATCTCAGGGAACCACCGGGAGGAGATGGTATTTTACGTCCTGCCCAACACTGTGTCGCCCGTCATCCTGGGGTATCCCTGGCTACACCTCCACAACCCTGTCCTGGACTGGAGGTCCGCTGGGGTATCGGCATGGAGTACCTTCTGTATGGGCACCTGCCTTCAGTCCGCTGCCTGCTCCCCGTCCGCGGCTCCCCCTGTGGCGGATACAGCACCTCCGGACCTGTCACTGGTGCATCCAGAATTTCACGACCTGGGTATGGTATTTAGTAAATCGAAAGCTATGTCTCTTCCCCCGCATCGACCATATGACTGTGCCATTAACCTCCGCCAGGGGGCCCCCCTGCCTTCTGGTCGGCTCTACAGCCTGTCGGCGCCGGAGAAGGAGACCATGAATACATACCTGAAGGAATCACTGAGCGCTGGGATTATTCGCCCATCGTCGTCACCCGTGGGGGCAGGGTTTTTCTTTGTCGGGAAAAAGGACGGATCCCTCCGCCCCTGCATAGACTACCGAGCGCTAAATGACATCACTGAGAGGGACCGTTACACCCTGCCCCTCATGGACACTGCCTTTCACTCCCTCCAGGGGGCGACCTGGTTTACCAAGCTGGATTTACGCAGCGCTTACCACCTCGTCCGGATCCGGGAGGGAGATGAATGGAAGACAGCCTTCCGTACCCCGAACGGCCACTTTGAGTATCTTGTCATGCCGTTCGGGCTGACCAACGCTCCTGCCGTCTTTCAGCGCCTCATTAATGACGTCCTCCGGGATTTCATCGGCCTTTTTGTGTTCGTCTACCTGGATGACATCCTTATCTTCCCCAGGTCCAGGGACGAGCACCAGGTCCATGTGAGGCGGGTCCTCCAAAGACTGCTGGAGAATCGTCTGTACGTGAAGGCTGAGAAATGCGAATTCTACGCTAGGACCACGTCCTTCCTGGGGTTCATCATCGCTCAAGACCAGGTGCTCCCAGACCCAGAGAAGGTGAAGGCGGTGGTGGAGTGGCCTACTCCCGCATCCCGGAAGCAGGTGCAACAGTTTGTTGGCTTCGCCAATTTTTACCGCCGCTTTGTCCCAAATTTCAGCTCGATCGTCGGACCGCTGACCCGCCTCATGTCCCCGAAGGTCCCGTTCCGGTGGACCGAAGAGGTCGCTGCTGCCTTTAGGGCGCTGAAGGCGGAGTTCTCCTCCTCCCGGGTCCTTCGCCAGGTCGACCCCGCGCTGCAGTGCATTGTGGAGGTGGACGCATCGGACACGGGAGTGGGAGCAGTGTTATCCCAGCGGTCACCTGACGATGGCGCCAAACGGCCGTGCGCCTTCTTCTCCCGGCGCCTGTCCCCGGCGGAGAGAAACTACGATGTGGGGGACAGAGAGCTCCTGGCCATTAAACTCGCCTTACAGGAGTGGCGCCACTGGCTAGAGGGGGCGGACCTGCCGTTTGTGGTCCTGACGGACCACAAGAACTTAGAGTACTTACGATCTGCCAAGCGCCTGAATGCCCGCCAGGCGCGCTGGTCTTTGTTCTTCGCCAGGTTCCGCTTCTCAATCACCTTCAGGCCGGGCTCCAAAAACGGCCTGCCTGACGCCCTCTCTAGGCAGTTCACCCCCGTGGAGGCTGAGGAGACGCCCCACACTATCCTGCCCAGGTCGTGCGTCCTCGGTGCCATCTCTTGGGACATTGAAGACAAGATCCGGAAGGCGCAGGAGGTGGAACCTGATCCTGGCGGCGGACCGGAGGGAAGACTGTTCGTCCCATCTGCGGTCCGAGGAGAGGCCATCCACTGGCTCCACACCTCCTGGCTCACCTGTCATCCCGGCACCTCTCGGATGATCAGCCTCCTCCAACGGTCCTTTTGGTGGCCAGGCCTGCGGAGGGATGCAGCCCGCTACGCCCGGGCTTGCCCAATCTGTGCCACCAGCAAGTCGGGAAATGCCCCCCCAGCGGGTCTGCTCCAGCCTCTGCCCGTCCCCGGCAGGCCCTGGTCGCACATCGCACTGGATTTCGTCACCGGACTCCCCGTTTCCAACTCCTTTGACACCGTCCTGACCATCGTGGACCGTTTCTCCAAGGCGGCGCACTTCATCCCCCTGCGAGGTCTCCCTACTGCCTTGGAGACGGCGGGCCTCCTCGTCCAACACGTGGTCAGGCTGCACGGGATTCCGGTGGACGTGGTCTCGGACCGGGGCCCCCAATTTTCATCCGAGGTTTGGAGATCTTTTTGTAACGCCATCGGAGCCAAGGTGAGCCTCTCCTCCGGCCATCACCCCCAGTCTAACGGGCAGTGTGAGAGGACCAATCAGGAGCTGGAGGCTGCGCTCCGCTGTGTTACTAGATCCAAGCCGACGTCCTGGAGCAACCATCTCGCCTGGGTGGGGTATGCCCACAACACCGCCCGCTCTTCTGCAATGGGGATGTCCCCCTTCAAGGCGTCCCTGGGTTACGACCCCCCGCTGTTTCCAGCGCAGGAGAACGAGGTAACTGTCCCCTCTGTTAGGGCGCACCTTAGGCAGTTCCGCTCCACCTGGGCTGCCGCGCGTCATGCGCTTTTACGCACAGCGGAGCGCAACAGGACCGTGGCGGACTGGCACAGAAGACCTGCCCCGGCGTACAGAGTTGGGCAACTCGTGTATGTGTCTACCCAGGACGTCACATTAAAAGGCGAGAGGAGGAAGCTGGCACAGCGATTCATGGGTCCCTTTCCCATCACCTGGATCATCAACCCGGTGGCTGTGCGCGTGGCTATTCCCCCCTCCCTCCGCATCCATCCCACTTTCCATGTGTCGAAGGTGAAACTGGAAGTCACTGACCCCCTTTGCCCTCCTCCTGCAGCGCAACCCGCGCCCCGGATGATTGGTGGCCATCCGGCCTGGTCCGTCTCCTCCATCCTGGACTCCCGGCGCCGAGGTCGTGGGTTGCAATACTTGGTGGACTGGGAGGGCTATGGGCCCGAGCATCGACAATGGGTGCCCCCGTCGTTTGTGTTGGACCCATCACTCATCGCGGACTTCCATCGAGCGCACCCGGATAAGCCATCGCCAGGAGGCGCTGCTAGAGGGGGGAGTACTGTCACGCCGCGCCATTCATCAGCGGCGCCACCTGCTCACGCACCTGACAATCATCAGCGGCGAGGGATAAAGGCCGTCTCGCCCGGAGGCTCGGCCTGAAGCCGTCAGACTTCGTCCCTCACCGTTGTGAGCATACTTCTCTTCAGCATCACCTTTTTGGTAAGAAGATCGCTTACCTCTCTTCTTCAGTCTCCTCCCCTGTGCACAGGTGGATTCCCCAGCGGCGGACATCTCCACTCCATCGCCCAATCCTCGCTGCTGTACGGAGCTCTCCAGGTGGCTGTCTTCCGGGCTTCGCCCCCTTGTTGTGCCAGCTGTCCTGACCCACCAAGTAAGTCCTTCTCTCGCCATAAATCCCTCCTGTGTTGGTGTATGCCCGTCACCCTCTCCCTGTGCTCTCTCCATAGGGTTGCTCGGCTGTATGGTCACCTGCCTCTGTGCCTGGAGCAGACACCATCACCAACACATTTACATCCCGCAGACACGCACTCATTCACTCCTGCTGTTAATAAACTCTTTGAACTACTCTAAGCCTGTGTGTGTGTGTCTCCTGAGCCGTGCATTATGTCACTCACAGCTTTGTTGTGTCACGTCTGTGAATAAAATAACATCTTAGCCAAACTCTCTGGTGAACTCTGTGGCGTCTCTTGGTGATCCACGAGGATCACCACATGACAGTATACTCCTGCCTGGTCGCCTAAATGGAGGCGCCGCACCGAGACGCCTTTCACCGGGAGTTTGTGCCATAATTGGACTGTTGTTTCTTCTCGTTCGGGTGTCAACATCTGGGAGAATGCCGTCATCCAGGGGCCGCGGTCGGCGCCTTGACAAGGAGCTAGCGAGTGTGCTGGAATATGCCGATGGGGCGCTCCTCGCCGCTACATTCGACGACACCTCCAGTGACATGCGCTGGCATCTGAACGTCGCTGAGGAGTATCTGGACAACCTCCCCCTCGACTATGACGATCATCCGGAGGTGATATCGAGGCGGGAGGAACTCGCCGTGCAGCCCGAGTTACTTCGTGGGCTGGAGGAGAAGAGCAGGAAGCAGGGGAGGAGGCATCCCCGCGTTGGTGTCCCGTCCCGGAGCAAGTCCAGGAGTACGCGCCATCTGGGGGCCGACGAGGACGTCGGCGTAACGGCGCGAGCAACCCTCAGTGGAATCCCCGGCTGGACTCGCTGCCGGCGTATCCCGTCAGCGAATCTCCGAGAGCGGCCCCACCTCGTCTTCCCAGGGGGCCCTCTGTCGCCATCCAGCGGGGAGAAGGAGGAACGACGTCCCCCACAGCAGGAACCATCTCAGCCCCGGGAGGAAGGCAAGTGCACGTTTGTGTGTCACATATTAATAATGATCTGCCTTGTCTGACTCTTGGGGGCAGAGTTCGGGGTTCGCAGCCCCCCGAGCTCCCTCCACCTGCTGTGGAAGAAATTATTAAACCTACTGCCTCTGTGTTCTCCCCCGTCGAGTGGTCCGCGACGCCAGGCCAGCGTCGTCGGACGAAGAGGGCCCCTGCAGTGCTGGAAAGCCTGCATCCGGCCCTGCAGCCACGTCTTGGACGGAGGAGAGGAGTGGACTGCGGCCCGGAGCCTGAGCCGACGAAGAAGCGTCCCCGGGTCTCCTCGCCGGAGCGGTCCGAGCCAGTGGGTCAAGGGATCCCTGCCTCCACGCCAGACGGGTCGTCGGCGTGGACAACAGCGTGGGAGGAACCTGAGTCTGCAGATGACATCGTGCCAGCTGTGGAGCCCGACGCAGCTGAATCCGAGCCAGCTGACGAGAGTCGCCCTGAACCCGGATCGTCGGAGTCCTGGGTGGCAACGGAACCCAAGTGCAGGCAAGTGCTCCCTCTCCTGTCTCTGTCCCCTGTTGAGCATTTTTGCCTGCCTCTCGGGGAGGCGAGTGAGGAGAAGCCGTCTGCTGCGCCCGAGATCGTCTCACTGGGTTCCGTTGCTACCGGCGATACTGATCCTGGGTTTCCTGTCCTCGAGCTTTATTTCAGTGTTGCCGGCGTGGAACGGGTCGGTGTCACCGAGTTGGAGGTCCCAGGTTCGGGGGTGGAGTTCGTCAGCGGAGCTGCACCGGAGGCCCAATCGGGGCCCACCGCAGGGGCGGTTTCGGCCCAATCGGGGTCCAACGTGGGTGCGTCGGAGGCCCAATCGGGGTCCACCGCGGGTGCGGACCCGACCCAATCGGGGTCCAACGAGGGTGCATCGGAAGCTCGATCTGGGTCCACCGCGGGTGCGGTTCTGGACCAATCGGGGCCCAACGTGGGTGCAGCTGGGACCCAATCTGGGTCCAGCGGTGATGCAGCGCGAGCGTGGTCCATAGGCGGAGGAGGAGCTGCAGACCCTTCTTCGCGGAGCGGATTCTTGGCTCGCCCTGCTCATCGATTCCCTATGAATCACCGCCCCTATTCTTCATCGCCAGGGGCCATGGGGGTCCCTGTTCGCTCGCCCCGGTTCTCCCGAGTTTTGTTCTCGTTTGGGAGGCCGCTGCGGGTTGATGATGCCCTGGACTGGTGGCTGAGGGACACGGGTCGGCCACCCGACCTGTTGTGTGTGCCTTGGGGCAACCTAGTTCGACCACCGGAGAAGCGGACGTGCGGGACTTTGGACTCTGGTGAGCCGCCTGGTCCGCCTCCTTTGACCATCGGTCGACATAAACTGTCGGGGGGTGGTAGTGGTCCCTGGGTTGTCTCAGTATTTGTGTTTTTTTTCTTTGTCCTGGTTATTTTGTATCTGGCATATGTATAGTCTGGGTTGAGCGGGTATGCTCCGTTTTTGTTTCATGTATAGTTTGGTTTGAGCGAGTAATGCTCTGTTTTTGTTTCATATAGCCTGGTATGAGCGAGTAATGCTCTGTTTTTGTTTCATATAGTCTGGTATGAGCGAGTAATGCTCTGTTTTTGTTTTTTATGTATAGTCTGGTATGAATGAGTAGTGCTCCGTTTTTTTTGTTTCATGTTAAGTCTGGTATGAGCGGGTAATGTTTTGTTCTTGTATTTAGTTTATCTGACTCTGTAGTTCTGGTCCTTATTCTTCCCCATGTGTATTTGTTCTCTTGTGTTTATCTGAGTTTTTTTCAGGTCATCGCTCTGTTTTTTGAGTATTTGGTGTTTTTGTTTCAGTAGTCTGGTTTTTTTTTTGTCTGTGATTTTGGTCTGAGTTGTTGCCATGTTATTGTCCTGTATGGGTTTTTTTTTCTGTCTGTTTTGTTCCTGGGTTGGTTTCTCTCCCTCCGCACCTGTCCCCAGCCTCCTGCCCTGGGGGGGTGGGGGGGGCAGGGTGGCTCCTTGGGGCGTTCGGAGTCCGCCCGTGGAGGGAGGGTACTGTTATGACCCGAGCGCCGGTTCTGATCGCGCTCAGGCTAAGTTCTTCTCGCTGCCGGCCTTGACAGCTGCAGGCTGTATTCTGGCCTCAATGGGCTCTAATTGTGAAAGTGCTCAGTGGGGCTTCCGCCTGTCAAGGGCCGGTCAGCTGATTGTCATTACCGTCGTTAGTGCTTCGCCCTTTTAAGCCCGGCACTGACGACGGTAAGACGCAGGAGTATCAGTCGACATTGGGTCAACGTTACGTGAGGATTGCTTGTGTGTCTTCATCCTGCCAAGCTCTGGGTCTGCGCCTCGTCATACTTGAGAGTGCCGTAGACCTTCATGTCAGGTTCGTTATTATAGCTCTTCACAGTTTAGCTCGTAGCGGCTGGGGTTAGCCGTACGAGCCCAAGTCTCGTCCATGTGTGTGTTTTGGCCTAAGGGGCTCATAGCTTTGTTGTGTCACGTCTGTGAATAAAATAACATCTTAGCCAAACTCTCTGGTGAACTCTGTGGCGTCTCTTGGTGATCCGCGAGGATCACCACATGACATGTTGGATTTTTTCCCCCTTTGTTATATTATTCTGTTTCTTTTTAATCTTTACTTTTAATCTATCCAAAATAAAGATTCATTCATTAAAGTTAAAAAGAAGGTTCTCTGCACTGCTGTGACTAAATATTTTGTGATTTTATGTTTTGCTGAACACAAAATAAAGCTTTCACATGTGATTGCCAGTCAGTTCTGTGCTGCAATGGCAACTGTCCTGTAACTGCCAAGAATTCTGTTCCTAATGCATCCCCTGTATACCCACCTTAACTATCTGCATGGTTAAAATTACTGTGAAATTCTGGGTTTAGACCCTACAAAATAAATGTGTTGCTGCAGAGGAAAATCTTTGAGTTTTCTCATCCAATTTTAATGGAAATTTGAAAAACAGACTGTGGTGTTTGTGAGTATTTACAGACTTAAGACACACTTCACAATATATCCATCCATCCATCCATCCATCTTCTTCCGCTTAATCGTTTTTGGGTCGCGGGGCGGGGGGGAGGGGGAGCTGGAGCCTATCCCAGCATCTATGGGTGAAAGGCAGGGTCCACCCTGAAATTTGTTTTTCAAGGAGACTGAGAACATTGCAGCTGAAAAGACTTTTTATTTTCCCAAAGTGCTTCTTTCATCACAGTAGCTTCAGGAGTTATAAAGCTGTAAAGCTGCTAGATGTCATCTTCAGCGTGGTGAAGGTAGGGAGAAAAGTGGAGAAAAAAGGAAGAAACCCTAACCCTAACTTTGATGTTTGATAGCAGTGAAAATGAAAATGTAACCAAAGTGGTGCCTAGTGGTAGAGCACACGCCTCACAGTTGGGAAATTGTGGGTTCAAGCCCCAACTGGGACATGCCAAAGAACAGATAAAAATGGGACTTTCCACTTTCAGCTTGGTGCTCAGCATCAGACATATTTCACTATCCATTCTGAATTTATTTCAACATCTGAGAAAAGTCTTATGCAGGTTTGGAATATATGTAAACATCTGGGATTAATAATAATTTTGTGAACAAATAAAGAAAGAGAGACAGAAATACTGCAAGTGAAAATCATCTTTATTTTTGCAAAAGCATTTTTTTAGTCGGAAAACTTCATGAATTTTAAAGCTGCAAAGCTGCTGATGTCATCTTCAGCGTGGCAAAGGTGCAGAAAATTGCAGAGCTGCAGAGACAAAACAGCAACATGCACATGAATATAAAGTACAGAAATCATCAGATTTAAATTATGACCACACTTTACTAACCTTTATGCTACGTTGAGGAATGGCTAACCGAGGTGATGGATGAGTGTTTTAATGATAGTACCTAGGAACAAATGTTGTGCAGCTGCATCCATCTCAGGTAAATCAGCTTCAGGTATGGACTCATCAGCTCTGACCTCTTCAAGATTAGAAGAAGCCAGATTTATTGTCATTCAGTCCATACAGCCAATCATGTACAATAGAACAAAATTAGGTTTCTCCTATCTACAATGTGAATCACATCTAGAATAAGAGTGGCCGCTGCCATGCAAGGCACCACCACAAACAACTGAGCTGCAGTTAGTATAAAAAAAATTACAAGCAAAAAGATGGATCCGTTAATAAATGATATGTACTCAAACAGCTGGCAGGTTAGTCTAAATGTTGTCATTTAAAATAAAAGCTCCAGAGACAAAAATAGATTTGTGGTGTACTCACCCCACTGTTGAACATGCATTTCATATTATTTCAGCTTACCGTCATCATGTGAAGCCTTTTTTGCAGATGCAGCACTGATCACAGCCACAAAAGCAAACAGCAGGAACACAAGCTGGAGCTTCATTTTTCTAAAAGAAAACACAGAATGTTAAACATGCAATCAAAGGCTGTCAGCCTGATACATCTTTAAAGTTGAGAGAAGCAGGACACCCACCAGTAGTATGGAGATTTTGTGAAGTGTGAAGTCTTCAGGAAGGAATCAGGTGTGCTCGGACTGATGGGTTCACTCTGAATTTAAACTCTACTCAGACCAGGTTTTTTGTTTGTTCAGTGATATCATCACAATGTTTGTCCAATTAAAACCTGCCCCGACACAGAATTCTCCTTTATCTCACTTATGTAATGCTTAAACACAGTAGTAGCTCAACATTATATGTGTTTTTCCTTATCAGGAGTTATCTAAAGCATTTATAGTTATTCTTGTCAGTGTGGTCGAGCCAATGTCTTGCCAATGTGCAAGAAACCTCTATTAGATGTAATCCAGAAATAACTTTGCACATTGGGCCAACATATGTGTGCTGTTTCCTCTATGCCATGTGTCAACACAACGGAAATAAGCTATAGACAGCTTGCTCCTTCTGTAATTGATAACATGGTGGATAGTGTTTCAGCTTCTCTGCATCAGGCTCTAGACTTGGTGGCCCCCTTAAAAAAGAAAAAGTCTAATCAGAGATTTTTAACTCCTTGGTTCAACACAGAAACTCGTAGCTTAAAACAGAAGACTCGTCAATTAGAAAGAAAATGGCGCTCTACTAATTTAGATGAAATCTATTTAGCTTGGAGAAATCATCTTTTAATTTATAAAAAATCTCTTAGAAAAGCTAGAACGAGTTATTACTCTGCATTAATAGAAGAGAACAAGAATAATCCCAGGTTTCTTTTCAGTACTGTAGCCAGGTTGACAAAGAGTCAGGACTCTGTCAATCCTAGCATTCCCTTAGAGCTTACTAGTCAGGACTTTATGAACTTTTTCAATAATAAAATTTCATCCATCAGAGATAAAATCAATCAGATTCTTCCCAGTTAACTTAAATACTGTAACTACTACAACTCCTTCTATTGATGTCTGTCTTGATGAGTTTACTCCAATCGACCTTTGTGAGTTAGACAAAATAGTTTCCTCATCAAAACCTTCAACTTGTCTTTTAGACCCTATTCCTACCAGGTTATTTAAAGAAGTCTTCCCACTTATTGGTAGCTTTATTCTTCATATAATCAATTCTTCATTAACTTTAGGCCATGTACCGCAGGCTTTTAAAACGGCTGTAATTAAACCCTTACTCAAAAAGCCAACGCTAGATCCAGGAGCTTTAGCTAACTATAGACCAATCTCTAATCTCCCTTTCATTTCAAAAATCTTTGAAAGAGTTGTTGCTACGCAATTATTTGACCACCTGCAGGGAAATGATTTATTTGAGGAGTTTCAATCTGGGTTTAGAATCCATCATAGCACTGAAACAGCCTTAGCGAAGGTCACTAACGACCTCCTCATTGCATCTGATAATGGACTAGTTTCTGTACTTGTCCTTTTAGATCTTAGTGCAGCTTTTGATACTATTGATCATAATATTCTACTTGATAGATTAGAACACTATGTTGGACTTAATGGAACTTCGTTGCAGTGGTTTAGATCTTATTTATCTGATAGGTTCCAGTTTGTTCATGTAAATGATGAGTTTTCTCTCAGCTCAAAGCTTAGTCATGGAGTTCCACAGGGATCTGTGCTTGGCCCTACTCTTTTTAGTTTATATATGCTTCCGTTAGGCAACATTATTAGAAAGCACTGTATACATTTTCACTGTTATGCAGATGACACACAATTATACCTGTCAATGAAGCCAGATGATACTAATCAATTAGCCAAGTTAGAAGCCTGTCTTAAGGAAATCAAAGCTTGGATGACTTGTAATTTCCTGCTATTAAATTCAGATAAGACTGAAGTCATTCTTGTTGGTCCAAAAAACCTTAGAAATTCCTTTCCAAATCAAACTTTCAGTTTGGATGCAGTTACTCTTTCTCTTAATAGCTCTGTGAGGAACCTTGGAGTTATTTTTGATCAGGATTTGTCCTTCAATTCACATATTAAATTTGTTTCTAAGACTGCCTTCTATCATTTGCGTAATATTGCCAAGATTAGGAGCATCTTGTCTCAGAGTGATGCTGAGAAGCTGATCCACGCTTTTGTTAGCTCGAGATTAGATTATTGTAATTCTTTATTATCAGGCTGTCCTAAAACATCTTTAAAAAGTCTTCAGCTGATCCAAAATGCTGCAGCAAGAGTTTTAACAGGTACTAGAAAGAGAGATCATATCTCTCCGGTTCTGGCCTCCCTTCATTGGCTTCCCATAGAGAATTAAGTTTAAAATCCTTCTTCTTACTTACAAAGCTCTAAACAATCAGGCTCCTTTTTATTTAAAAGATCTGATACTACCGTATCATCCTAACAGAGCACTACGCTCCCAAAATGCAGGTTTACTTGTAATACCTAGAATCTCCAAAAGTACAATGGGAGGCAGAGCCTTCAGTTATCAAGCTCCTCTCCTGTGGAATCAGCTGCCAATCTGGATTCGGGAGTCAGACTCGATCTCTGTATTTAAGAATAGGGCTAAAACCTACCTTTTTGATATAGCCTACAATTAGGGAGGGATCATGTATTTCTGAACCCTCCCTTAGTTATGCTGCTAATAGGTTTAGTCAGCCGGGGGACCTCCAGTAATGCACTGGGCCTCACTCCTTTCCTCACTCTCTATGAAATATTTTTTTTTTGCTGGTCATTAACATTTGTTTGTTCTCTCCCATAGATTGAGTCCCCATCGTGCTGTTTGCTCTCTACATGTCTGTTCTTTTCTTCTTCTCTGTCCCCTCACCCCCCAGCCAGTCGCAGCAGATGACTGCCCCTACCTGAGCCTGGTTCTGCTGGAGGTTTCTTCCTGTTAAAAGGGAGTTTTTCCTCTCCACCGTCGCCAAGTGCTTGCTCACAGGGGATCGCCTGATTGCTGGGGTCTTTCTGCAACTGTGGGGGTCCTCCCTACAGTTGATAGTGCTATGAGATGACTGTTGTTGTGAAATGGCGCTATATAAATAAAGTTGAATTGAATTGAATTGAATTGAATTGTTGGGGTTGGAATAGCTGTCAATGCTCTGTTTGTATTGAAATGAGGACTATCAGGAGGTCAGAATGTTCCAGGTTTCGTCCAGAGGATGTCTTTTGCAAACTGATAGAGAACCAACTCCAGTCAACTTTTAGAGCCATTGTGTGGACAAAGGCATCAAGTAGATTTATTGTTTCAAGGTTTTCAAAGTATTCAGAGAGCTGATCGATGTCTTCTAAAAATGAAGAAACATGTCAGTCAATTGTGTCCAGTCAGGTCTACTATATAGTACGAGGGGTCCTGATAAATTCATGGCCTGAAAAGCTCATAGTGGTCAAATTTGACCAAATGTTTATTTTTCAACCACAGGGATCCAAGCGCTGCAACACAGATGGAAGAAGTGCCTGTGTGGACTGAAGGGGAAACTATGTTGACAAATAAACCACATTCGGAAAAATTTGACCACTATGAACGTTCAGCGCCCCCCCCCCACCCCCCCATAGCAGCCCAGGAACTCTCAGGAACACAGTAACACAAAAGCAAGTACTGTTTGACTGAATAACGACAAAGGCAATGTGGAAAAGGCTAGAAAGGATTGCGGATGTAGATGTTCTCCAAATTAGGAGAACAATGATGGACAAGAACGAACTCATGTGACTGCTGAATTCTGTACGTATGCTTGAGCACCCCAAGGCTACAAGACTGCCAAGCAGGAGATGATGATAATGATGATGATGATAGATTTGCCTGATAAACAGTTGACTCAAGTATTTGCTCAACACGTGTCATTTACTTATCTACTTAGGTTTTTTTTTTTTTAGTAGTTTCTCTGTACTTTCTGAGGCCTCCACCCAAGTTTTTGTGAAAAAAAAAAAAAAGTTTTTCTACTTGGTTTAAACAAAATAATTCAGCAATACGGAACTAACCCAGGGGTGTCAAACATATTGTTTGCAGACCAGAACTCATTAGTTGAATTATCCAATTTGGATTTTTTTCTAACTTTGTAGTGGATTCAATGTGGTGTCAACGTGGCTGTTAAAATCCCAACCCAATTTGACCAGAGTACTACAAATATCATGCTTTCCAACCCCTCAAAAACATGCCATTTATACCATTGTTTTTCCAACCTTTGTTGAGCCACGGCACCCTTCTGACATTGGAAAAGATCCTGCAGTACCCCACCAACCCCAAATGTTATGAAATGACACATTGTAGCATATCCGACAATTTAGTCTTGTAATAAGGCCTGTAACAATAACAACTTTTAGCAAGCAATACATTTTTAACTGTATATCAATATTTCATTTATCGCTGTCATGTTTCTATCTGCATTGTTGATCAAAGGCTCCTTTGTACCAGACTGGAGGGAAATGGAGGCTATACAGGACTGAGTGCTGTTTTGTTCTCACTGAAAAAATTGAGTGGGATGATTATGTTTTTGATGCATTTTTCAGTTTTGTTACAATTGTTTTCAAATATTGGCCACATACCAGCTCGTTGACATTACTGGGCTCTCCTTGCTCATTTGGCTTCAGTCCAAAATGCTCCCACCCCAGAGCTTTGGAATTCAGTTTTCTCTTTATTCTTCCAAACTTTGTGGAATTGTGCAGCTGATAGGAAACTCAGCCACGAGCGGTCCTGCAGCACTCAGGTTGTAATTTGTTGATACACAGTGTAAAAGAATTACATACAAATCAGCTTTGATTCGTAAGGACAAGGGCAGCACAGTGGTGTAGTAGTTAGCGCTTTTGTCCAGCAGCTAGAAGGTTCCAGGTTTGAATTCCCAAGCTGGCAGGGGTGGGAACCTTTCTGTATAGAGTGTGCATGTCTTCCCTGTGCTGCGTGGGTTTTCTCTCAAAATCCAAAGATATGTGTAGTGATCCCAAGCGTGGATCTGTTCTGCGCTTGAGTCACTGATTGTTTTCACCATTTTCTACAGTATCTGTTTATCTCGTCTCATTTATTATGGGGAATGTTTGTGCCTTTATTTTGACAGCGCCACAGCAGGACTTCCTGCTGTCAAACCTGCTGGCGGCCGTTCACAGCTGAGTGTATCTAAGATCTGAGACCCTGCTCTCAAGGTAATCAAGCCACTTGTCTTTTTCTGCATTTTGAGTGCACAGAACTTTTACCTCTTCCACCAGAACAAGGATACTTTTCTGCTGCAGCCTGACAGCAGAAACTTCTTTGGCAAGAAAGTCGTGATTTTTTAATATCCTCAATCTCCTCAATCTTGATCTTTTTTTTTTTGACCCATCTTGCCTGTCAACTGTGTCAGTGTGGTATGGTGGGGTGTTTTTTCAATAAAATGAAGTCGCCAGTGGGGAGCAATCTCGGACTTCTCCTGTGACTGGGTTCTTGACTGGTATTAAAGGTAAGCAACATTGACAGCAGTGGTGCCAACTCACTCTTTTTGGAGTGATTCTCACTCTTTTTCCTCTCTCACACTCCACAAACCCTATCTTTCATTCCAAAATGAGGAAATTACTGGAGAAATCATATTGATTTCCTTCAGATATTTCCCACAATAAGAGCTCTCAAGGCAGGGTACAGCAGACTGAACATCTTCTAAAAGCTCTGTCTGAATCAGTTTGTTTTCAGCCTTACATTAATACACCCATAATGTAATACATTATTTAATAATCTTGCTATGTGTGCCAGATGTTTTAAGTATACATTTAAAAATAATGTAAAAGGTTTTTTTCCAAGTAACTAGTTACTATAATCATGCAGTAATTGATAAGTAGCTCAGTTACTTTTGAAAAGAAGTAACTAGTAACTGTAACTAGTTACTGTGTTTTAGAAACTTGCCCAACACTGCTTGAAACTAGAAAAATGCTATATAAGTACAGGTCCTTACCCTTCTTAAATTAGTCTGAAAATGAGACTTACTCCGTGACAGTTTTGTTGGCTGCTTGGTTGGTTCTGAAGGCAGCTGACATCAGGTTGCGGTTTCTGGAGCAGGTGGTGATATTTTCCCGGCTGATATGCCACTCTGGATGGTGCTGTGGGCTCACAGATGGCAGTGTCAGAGAGTGAGCAATTTCTTTTAAGAGAACTTTTTACTCCCATAGAGTAGGCAGCAGCTCTGACCTTCTCTGTCAGCTGTGGACCCGACACCAGATTGTCCTGGTTCTGCTCTGGGCAATCTCCATGTTCCACTCCATACTCAATCATGCATCCCTGTTAACCCCACATTAACATTCACCCTGTGAGAGTGAGTGAGTATGAGTGTGAGTGAGTATGAGTCATTGTGAGAGTGGCTGAGTGTGAATGAGTGTAAGTGAGTGTGTTAGAAAGAGCTTGAATAAATGTTGGGGAGTCAGAGCATGAATGAGAGTGTGTACATGAGTGAGTGTGAGTAACTGTATTAATGGGAGTACACCACATTAACAGTTATTATGCAAATAGGATTTTAGTGTCATAAACATTCAATTTTCTGTTTTTCAATTAAATTCATGGATGGTATTGTGTCTCAGGGCTCTTTGGATCACTGATATCAATCTCAGACACCTGTCATAATTAAATTGGCAAGTGAGCCCAAAGAAAGGAAGACTACTTAAAAAGGATGTTCCACAATATTAAGCATGCCACAGGTGTCAAGAATATGGGAAAGAAAAAGGATCTCTCTGCTGCCAAAACGCATCAAATAGTGATATGTGTTGGACAAGGTATGAAAACATTAGATATTTCACAAAAACTTTAGCATGATTATCAGACTGTGAAGAAATCTGTGGCTGATTCAGAGCACAGATACTGTAGGTTCATCCATATAAAGTCATAACGAGCATGGTTTTTTCCAGAGAAATTCTTTGGAATAAGAGAGCAACTGTTAAAATGTCACTACAATGCAGCAAACAGACATTTGAAGCTGCTGGTGCCTCTGGAATCCCGCAAACCTCAAAGTGTAGGATCCTCCAGAGCCTTGCAGTTGTACATAAACCTCCTGCTCAAGTACCCCTTACCAATGCTCACAAGCACAAACTGTTGCAGTGGGCCCAGATATTCAAGAAGACTAATTTTCAAACAGTCTTGTTTTCTGATGAGGGCCGTGCAACCCTGGATGGTCCAGATGGATAGAGTAGTGAGTGGTTGGTGGATTGCCACCATGTCCCAACAAGGCTGCAACGTCAGAAAGAAAGTGGCGGAGTCATGTTTTGTGCCAGAATCATGGGGAGAGAGCTAGTCGGCTCCTTTAGAGTCCCTGAAGGTGTGAAAATGACCCCAGCAAAGTATATAGAGTTTCTGAGTGACCACTTTCTTCCATGGTACCATAAGAAGATCCGTACCTTCTGAAGCAAAATTATCTTCATGAATGACAATGCACCATCTCACGCTGCAAAAAACTAAATCAGTGTCCTTGGCTGCTATGGGCATAAAAGGAGAGAAACTCATGGTGTGGCCCCTATCCTCCCCTGACCTCAACCCTATTGAGAACCTTTGGGGCACCCTCAAGCAAAAGATCTATGAGGGTGGGAAGTGATGAGAGGCCCTTTGAGCCATAATTCATACTTGCTTACACATGTACCATCATTGTCTTACACATACACAACTATACTCTCTCACACACTATCATACTTTCTCACATGTCATGACCCGAGCACTATGCCTTGGTGCTCAGGTTATTCTTGTCAGGGTTTGACAGCGGCGTTATGATTCTAGCTCTCCGAGCTCTTATTGTGATAGTGCTCGGGGAGGCTTCCGCCCAGCTGTCAAACCCTCAACAGCTGCACTGCATTTGTGGTCGTTAGCGCTCAGGCTATTTTAACCCACGCTGGCGATCGCATCTCGCAGCAGTGTCTGTTCACTTTCCCAGTTCACGCTCCGTCATTGTACGGATGCCTGGACTAATTCATACCACGCCTGCTTTTGGTTTGACCGTCGTTCCCCGGAACTAGCCTGCCTGTATATGACCGTCTCCTGCTCTGGACCTGTAGTGAGCTGTGTAGCCCTATGCCTCCTGTTGTGAGTGGACTCTGGTGTCATTGTCTCAGCAGCTTGTGTTGTCACTTTTTCACCCTAAATAAAACTCACTGAACTCACTGGTGACTGTGTGGCATCTTACGGTGGCTCGCGAGAGCCACCCATGACAGTACACTGCTGCCAAAACGGCGTTTATGGTGACGCCAACCCGAGACACAATTCACCAGTGAGTTCGAGTTTTTTGGACAGTTGCTGTTTCCGTCTGGGTACTGTGTGTGTGTGTGTGAGGAATGCCGTCGTGGAGGGGCCGCGCTTGTAGTCTGAGCCACGAGCTGACAGGAATTCTGGAAGTCGTGGATGAGTTGCTCATCTCCGCTTCCCTGTTGGACTACCATCACGGCATACACTGGTACCTAGACGCTGCTGAAGACGTTCTTCGTCATCTCTCTCCCCGCTGGGCCGACCACCCGGAAGTCGACGCGAGAAGGGAGGATATCATCGCGCAACGCGAGATATTCCTGATGCTGGAGGAGGAACGCGATGTTTTTTTTTTTTTTTTTCTCTCGGCGCCACACGAGTCGGCTGCCTTTTGCAACAGCGGCTCGATTCCGAGTCTTTTTCCCTTCCTCTCTCTTTTGATCCGTCTTTTTTTTTCACCCCACTTATATCACGGACACACAGATCGTCCTAAATGTCTCCTGAGCCGGTGGACGGAGCCACTGTCTATAGCAGGATACGATACAGCAGAGAACAGCTGCTAGCATTCAACCGCCACCCGGTCCCATTGGAAAAACTCGACATACCGAGAGAACTGAGGCGAAAACGCCGCGGCTGCCGGGCTGGAGTAAGGCGGAGGACAAAAAATATAAGGTACAGACCCTCCCTTCCATCTGTTGTCATGGGAAATGTACGGTCGATACTGGGAAAGTTAGATGAGCTAGCGGCTATCTCCCGTTATGATAGCACATACCGGGAGTGCTCTCTCCTTTTGTTTACTGAGACGTGGCTAACTGAACTAGCAGCAGATGCTAACATTGAGCTGGAGGGTTTTCACATGATACGAGCTGACCGAACACCAGACAGTGGCAAGGCTAGGGGCGGTGGAGTGATAATGTATGTTAACAACAACTGGTGCAGACCGGGACATATCACTGTTAAACAACGACACTGCAGCAAAGACATTGAGTTGCTAGCTGTTAGCATGAGGCCTACATATCTCCCGAGAGAACACTCACACGTGATCTGCATTGTTGTTTATGCAAATCCGACGGCGAACGCTGGGACAGCACGTGACGTCATCCATTCAGTAACCAGCAGGCTGCAGACAGAACACCCAGATGCTCTTCTCCTCATCTCAGGCGATTTCAACCATGTTTCACTGTCTCCCATTCTACCCACGTTCACCCAGTATGTCACATGCCACACTAGAGACAATAAAACACTGGATTTATTCTACGCAAACACTAAGGAGGCGTACACCTCATCACAACTCCCCCCACTCGGGAGATCGGATCACAACTTGGTTCATCTCCGGCCGGTGTACAAACCCCTAGTGCACAGACAACCTCCGGCCATGCACACTGTGGAGTTATGGTCTGAGGAGACAATGGACACCCTAAAGGGCTGTTTTGAAGCCACTGCCTGGAAGCAGCTCTGCGATCCACATGGTGAGGACATCGATGGCCTCATTCACACCTTCACGGGCTACCTCAGCTTCTGTGTGGACAAATCCGTTCCCACCAAGACCATACGGCGTCACTCAAACAACAAACCCTGGATCAACCCTGAGATAAAAACACTTCTGAGAGAGAAGAAGAGGATCTTCAGGTCAGGGAACAGGGAGATGCTGAAGTCCGTACAGAGGGAGCTGAGGAGAAAGATCAGAGAAGGCAAGGACAGCTTCAGGAAGAAGATGGAGGACAAGCTGCAACAGAGCGACATCAGCGGGGTCTGGAGAAACCTCAAAACCATCTCTGGGCTCCAGAATACCTCCCCCCAGGCCATAGGGGGCAGGGAGTGGGCGAACAACCTGAATCTGTTTTTCAATAGATTTGACCAACCGCCCTCCCCCCTGACTGCACAACAACCACTGCTGCCTCTAAAGAAATCAAGTCCTGCTGCCCACTCCCCACTCCACCAACACCCCCCCACTCCCAACACACAGCCCCCCATCCTGACCCTGACCAGGACCCAGGTGAGGACGGAGCTGAGGAAGATCAAGGCGAGGAAGGCGCCGGGACCGGACGGCATCAGCGCAAAGCTCCTCAAGTCCTGTGCAGACCAGCTGTGTGGGATTGTGACGTATATCTTCAACATGAGCCTGAAACTGGGGAGGGTACCACAGCTGTGGAAAACATCTTGTGTGGTACCTGTACCAAAAACTTCCCACCCCAAAGACCTGAACAGCTACAGACCGGTGGCCTTGACGTCCCACTTGATGAAGACCCTGGAGAGACTGCTCCTTGCTCACCTCCGCCCCCTGGTGGAACCAGCGATGGATCCACTCCAGTTCGCCTACCAGCATGGCATTGGGGTGGAGGATGCGGTGATCTTCCTCCTTCACCGTTCTCTGTCCCACCTGGAGAAGCCCGGGAATATGGTGAGGATCATGTTCTTTGACTTCTCCAGTGCTTTCAACACCATCCAACCGATGATCCTGAAGGACAAGCTGCTGCGCGCAGGGGTGGACCAGCACCTGTCATCATGGATCCTGGACTACCTCACGAACCGGCCTCAGTTTGTGAGAACCCGGGACTGTGTGTCCGACACGATCATCAGTAGCACGGGGGCCCCCCAGGGAACGGTGCTGGCTCCCTTCCTGTTCACTCTTTATACTGCGGACTTCTCACACAACACAACACACTGCCATCTACAGAAGTTCTCTGATGACTCTGCGATCGTTGGCCTCATCTCCAATGGAGATGAAGCTGAGTACAGAGGGCTTATCCAGGACTTCGTGGACTGGTGCCATCGGAACTGCCTCCAGATCAACGCGAGGAAAACTAAGGAGCTGGTGGTGGACTGCCGCAGGCATGGGCAGCCCCTCACAGTACCAGTAAATATACAGGGAACAGACATCGAGATGGTGACATCCTATAAGTACCTGGGTATTCATCTGAACAATAAACTAGACTGGTCACACAATACTGATGCACTCTACAAGAAGGGACAGCGCAGGCTGTTCCTGCTGAGGAGACTCAGGTCTTTTGGTGTACAAGGGGCGCTGCTGAAGTCATTCTATGACACGGTGGTGGCATCAGCCATCACTTTTGGAGTGGTCTGCTGGGGCAGTGGCATTACTGCAGCCGATAGGAAGAGACTGAACAAACTGATTAAGAAAGCTAGCTCTGTCCTGGGGCAGCGCCTTGATCCGATGGAGGAGATAGGAGAGAGAAGGACGGTGGCTAAACTGTCATCTCTGCTGGAGTCCGAGTTCCACCCTATGCAGGACATACTGAATGCACTGAGGAGCTCATTTAGCAGCAGACTACATCATCCCAGGTGCAAAACCGAGAGGTTTCGTAGGTCCTTCCTACCAACGGCTGTCAGACTGTACAACCTAAGCAGGGCTGCTCGCAGAGATAGCAAAAAGACGTAACAAACTAATAGTTTTTTGAATGCAAAAGATGCAATAGACTTACACAATGGTCCCCTCCGGCATACAACTAGGAACATACCGGTCGCTATGGAGGGTGAGAATATGTATGGGCACATAATCATACCATGTAGGATAACTAAGTAGACGGTTATGCTGTTTCATTCCATCTAGCAACAATGCTCTGCACTGTGTGTGTTTATATATTTGCATATTTATTCCATCTAGCTACAATGCTCAGCACTGGGTGTGTTTATATATTTATATATCTACATATTATTCCATCTAGCTACATTGCTCCGCACTGTGTGTGTTTATATACTTGCATATTTATTCCACCTAGCTGCAATGCTCCGTACTGTGGGTGTTTATATATTTACATATTTATTCCATCTAGCTACAATGCTCTGCACTGTGTGTTCATATATTCATATATTTATTCCATCCAGCTACAATGCTCTGCACTGTGTGTCTGTGTGTGTGTGTATATATATATATATTTTATAGTAATACGTACATATGTTTATTAGCTGCTCTTGCTTGCTTGTTTTTTTTCTTGCCTT
This sequence comes from Pholidichthys leucotaenia, assembly GCA_020510985.1. Classification (NCBI taxonomy): domain Eukaryota; kingdom Metazoa; phylum Chordata; class Actinopteri; order Cichliformes; family Pholidichthyidae; genus Pholidichthys; species Pholidichthys leucotaenia. Next base: position 24,201,358 of record CM035839.1, on the reverse strand, counting down.
CTGATTGTTGCTCTGAGTGTTGCTATCCCTGTGCTGTTGCAATCCTGGAATTTCCCCCTTGTGGGACTAATAAAGGCTTATCTTGTCTTATCTTAAAGCAGGAGGAGAGGCACTCCTGCCCATGGCCTACGGATCCTGATCCAGCCCTGGAGTTCGCACCACCGGGAGGCCGGCGGAAGCGCCGACGCCGAGGTAAAGTACGTCTTCAGCAAGCTCCTATTCCGGATCCAGTTCCGGGCCACCGGAGTGACCCACTCAATCAGCCAGCTGCTGAGAGTGATCTGAGTCCTGCGCCGGTGAGCTCCGTCCATGGGTCCTGTGTTACCATCCAGCGAGCGAGGGAAGGAGCAAGGTCCTCTACAGCTGGCACCATCTTCCCTTCGGGAGACAGGCAAGTTCAATTTCACTTTACTATTAATCATAGTGATCTGTCTTGTCTGACTCCTGGGGGTGAAGCTTGGGGTTTGCAGCTCCCCGAGTTTCCTTCTCCAGCTGTAGCTAATTATACTGAACCTGCTGCCTCTGTGTTTCCTCACACCGCTGAGCGGTCCTCGGCGTCAGTTCCACGCCGTCGGACGGGGGGGAGGCCTGCGGCTCTGGGAGATATCCCGGCTCTGCAGCCTTGTGTTGGACAGAGGAGGAGAACGGACTGCGGTGAGGAGCTAGAGCCGACGAGTAAGCGTCCCCAGGGTTCCTCAGAGATGCAGCCCGAGTCAGCAGGTCGAGGGTTCCCCGTCTCCACACCGTGCGGGTTATCGGTGTGGACAGCGACGCGAGGGAATCCAGCTGCAGAAATTATCAGGCCGGCTGTGGCACTCGACACAGCCGAGTGGGAGCCCGACGACGAGCATCTACCTGAACCCGGATCGACGAAGTCCTGGACGGCTCCGGAGCCCGAGTGCAGGCAAGTGCTCTTCCTTGTTTACCTTTGTGGTGTGTTAGAGCATTTTTGCCTGCCTCATGGGGAGGCGAGCGAGGGGCAGCCGTCTGCTGCACCCGAGCTCGCCTCACTGGGCTCTGGCGCTGCCGGTGGAACTGATCCCGGTCCTCACCTGTTCTCTGAGCCCCTCCACAGCGTTACCGGTCTGGAGTCTGTCAAGGTCATGGGACTGGGGGTTCCAGGTTCGGGGATGGAGGTCGTCGCCGGTGCAGTCCTGACTCAGTCGGGGTCCGACGCGTGGGCCGAGGTGACCCAGTCGGGGTCCAACGTGGGTGCAGCGGTGACCCAATCGGGGTCCGTCCTGACCCAGTCGGGGTCCGACGCATGGACTGAGGTGACCCAGTCGGGGTCCAACGTGGGTGCAGCAGTGACCCAATCGGGGTCCGACGCATGGGCTGAGGTGACCCAGTCGGGTCCAAAGTGAGTGCAGCGTTGACCCAATCAGGGTCCATCCTGACCCAGTCGGGGTCCGACGAGGTCCAGTGGGGGTCCAGCGCAGGTGCGGCTGTGACCCAATCAGGATTCGAGGGGGTCCAATATCGTGATTGTTCCCCTCTCAGGAGCCACCAGCTGGGGGCCGTTGGAGGGTTTTATCTGGCAGACTGGCGCCCTCATGTCTGGTCTTTATTTGGCGGGCGGCTGCATGCTATCCCTCCACGGTCCTGGTGGTTGTGGGATGCGGGTCGGCCACCCGAGGAACTGCTTTGTGCGTTCGGCGTCTTGGGTTGGTCACCCGATAAACTGTGTCTGCTGCTAAGTGGCCTGGTTCGGCCGCCAGAGAACTTGTTTCTGGGGGCCTGGGACTGGGGCAGGCCGCCTGATCATGTACTGTTTTGTGGGACTATCCGTGGGCCATCGGAGGCAGGGAGGTTGCCAGAGCGCTGCCTGGGGGGCATTGGATCTCCGCCGATCATCTTTTGTTTTGGCCCATACGGTGTCAGGTTTTTGTCAAAGTCATGTAAAGCAATCTAGTTTGCCTCATGTGTTTTGTAATCCATAGTCTAGTCAAAGTCATGTCAAGCAATCTAGTTTGCCTCATGTGTTTTGTAATCCATAGTCTAGTTAAGTCAGGTAAAGCAATCTACATTGCCTCATGTGTGTTTTGCAATCCATAGTCTGGTTTTGTTTTTTGTTCTGTCCTCCCCTCTTCTTTTTGAGGGGCTATGGTCAAGTTTTGTCTTTGTTGTTTTGTCCTCCCCTCTTTCCTTGAGGGGCTATAGTATGGGGGTTTTGTCCATAGTTACCGGGTGTTTGCATATATTTCTGGCTTCGTTTGTGTTTTTTTGTTTTCATAGCCACCGTGTTTAACACGTATTTCTTTTGTTTCCATAGTTACAGTTATGTATTTCTTTCCTTTCTTCCATAGTTATGTTTGCATTTATTTCTTTTGTTTCCATAGTTACAGTCATGTATTTCTTTCTTTTTCCAGAGTCATGTGTTTGCATTTATTTCTTGTTTTGTTTCTATAGTTACCGTGTGTTTGGGTGTATTTCTTTGGCTAGGTTATGTACACTGGAGTTAGACGGGTTGTCTGTGGTCTAGGTGGGAAAACTTTCAGGGTCAGGTGTTGTTTGCTGTTTATGATTGGTTTTTTCCCTGTAGTCATGTCTTGTCTTGTTTTGTTTTTTTCTCTCGGGTTTGTTTTTTCTCGTCATTGTTCTGGGGGGAAATTGATTGGATATGTCAGGTGATGTATTCTTTTCCCTTTCTGTTTTAGGTCTTGTTAGGTTTTGTTTTGTTCCCTCCTTGCCTGTTTCCTTAACCCGCTCACCCAGTGGTTGGGGGGGGGGGGGGGTTAGGTGTTACTAGACGTTCGGAGCCCGTCATGGGAGGGGGGCCTACTGTCATGACCCGAGCACTATGCCTTGGTGCTCGGGTTATTCTTGTCAGGGTTTGACAGTGGCGTTATGATTCTAGCTCTCCGAGCTCTTATTGTGATAGTGCTTGGGGAGGCTTCCGCCCAGCTGTCAAACCCTCAACAGCTGCGTTGCATTTGTGGTCGTTAGCGCTCAGGCTATTTTAACCCACGCTGGCGATCGCATCTCGCAGCAGTGTCTGTTCACTTTCCCAGTTCACTCTCCATCATGCTACGGATGCCTGGACTAATTCATACCATGCCCGCTTTTGGTTTGCCCGTCGTTCCCCGGAACTAGTAAGTGTGCTGTATTAGCCTTATTCCTCCCGGTGTGAATTGATCTCTGTGAGTCTCTGCCTTAGCAGCCTGTGTATCGTTATTATTTTCACTGTAAATAAAACTCACTGAACTCACTGGCGACTGTGTGGTGTCTTATGGTGGCTCGCGAGAGCCACCCATGACATCACAAACACTATTATACTCTCTTACATTGTCATCAAGAGAGTATGATAGTGTGTGTGAGAGAGCTTGAAATGGAAACAAACATTAATTCTCAGTTGCTGACTGACTAATTCTGATTCAGGGTTTGACAAGGTCTTCCTCCAATCAAGGTAGTACATGATGCACCGCAAGAGGCTCAGTGGGGCGATTAGCTTCCCACATATGATTTTAAATGGTTCATAAGTTGTTGCAATGTTTGAAGTTTTGGATCAAAGTTGACAGCAATCTACAGCGAGCTCTTCTACTCTGTCAGCTGTGGAAATGGGCTGACTCTTTGGATCATGTGCATCAGGGAGCATCATCATCATCATAGCAGTCTGTCGTGGGCAACAGTGACTGTTTCATTTAGGTCTGATCAGATTTCTCCACACAGCTCTGTCCTTAGCCTTCCGCTGCCAGGAACTCCTGTCTATGTCCAACTTCTTCAAGTTTCTTTTTACAGTGTCTTTAAGTCTGTGCCTTGGTCTACCCTGATTGCGTTTGCCCTCACATAACTGTGAGTAGAGTAACTGCCGAGGAAGACACTGGTGGTCCATCCTCTCAACATGTCCGAGCCATCTCAGGTTTGTCTGTATTAGCATGTCCTCCATTGATGGTAGACCAGCTCATTTCAACACTTCTATGTTGGTTATCTTGTCTTTCCATGAGATGTTCATTATGGCTCATAGGTGTCTCATCATGTATGCATGGAATTTCTTCACCTGCACTCTGTAGACAGTCCAAGTTTCAGCACCGTGCAATAGAGTCACCAGTACTGTCACTCTGTACACTTTGCATTTCACACGGATAGACACATGTCGATTGTTCCACAGTCTCTCCCTCAAGTTTCCAAACACAGCGCTCGCTCTTCCCATTCTGAGAGATAGTTCATCCTCCAGTCTAGCATTCTCTGAAACAGTTGTCCCTAGGTACTTGAAAGTCTTGCACTTGACTAGTGGCTCTGTACCAATGCTGATCTCTTCAGGTAGTGATGTTGATAACTGGAACTTTGGTGGTTGATAAAGACAATCTGTCTTCTTGAGGTTGATTTGGAGGCTGAATTGGCTTGCTGCTCTTGCAGATTTCTCCACTAAAGATTGCATATCTTTCACGCTGTGTGCAACTAGAGCACTGTCATTGGCAAAGAACATTTCTCTTACTACCTTTATCGATGTCTTACTCTTGGCTTTAAATTGTGCCACATTGAACAAGTGTGCTTCTTTCCTTGTTTGAATGTATACTCCTTCTGAAGTGTCTTTGAAGACCACCTCAAGCTTGGCTGCCAAATATAGCAAGAAGAGTGTAGGTGCCAGAACACACCCTTTTTTTCACCCTGTTGCTTACTGAAAAGTCTTTAGATACTGAACCACTCATTGCTACTTTTACATGCATACCTGTAGGGACTGCCTCGATCCTCGGATGAACCATCAAATTTTGATGAACTATTGGCAGCTATCAGGAAAAGCTATCAGTAAAGCTCCCGGAATGTCATGGGTGGCTCTCGCGAGCCACCATAAGACGCCACACAGTCACCAGTGAGTTCAGTGAGTTTTATTTACGGTGAGAAAAGTGACAACACAAACTGCAGAGACAATGACTCTTGAGTCTACTCACAACAGGAGGCATAGGCTAAACAGCTCTACGGGTCCATAGCAGGAGACAGTCATACACTAGGCAGGCAAGGTTGGTGAAAATAATAATTAAACCAGCTGCTAAGGCAGAGACACACAGAGATCGCTACACGCCGGGAAGGGTAAGGCTATGCAGCACACTTACTAGTCCAGGGGCACGACGGTCAACCCAAGCAGACGTGGTAGGAATAAATCCTAAGCATCCATCACGTGACGGAGAGTTAACAGACACTGCTGCAAGGATGTGATCGCTAACAAGGGTAAAAATAGTCCTGGCACTGATGACCACAAATGCAGCACAGCTGTTCAGAGTTTGACAGCTGGGCGGAAGCCTCCCCGAGCACTATCACAATAAGAGCTCGGAGAGCTAGAATCATAACGCCGCTGTCAAACCCTGACAAGATTAACCCGAGCACCAAGGCATAGTGTTCGGGTCATGACAAGGAAGGGATGGAATTCCAGCAGAAGAGTAGAAAGTTGGTGGTGTTCAGCTGACCAACTGCCTGCACAAGCTCATCCAAGAGGTATGGGATGCCCAGAAAGTACCTAATTCAGGGAGCATCGGTGGCATTTCAGGGTTTGGAGATAGCCTGAACATCAACCAAGTCCAGATGCTACCTCGATTTCAAACTCAACGATATTTTAGTGGATGAGCTCCAAAATCAAGGAAGAGGTGAGTTCCACAATCTTAGGCTGTGATTTAAATGATATTTGCCCAGCTGCAGATCTATTTTTAAGTCCCCACTTTTCAGGCTAACATTACTGATGTAAGCTAGCATGGTAGGGTCATCCGTCCGTAAGTATTAAACTCATCGGTTTAGAATGGTGACTGTGTTATGAACAATATATTATAGTGCTTAATTTGGTTGAAATGGGTGCATTTTAATTACATTATTGCCGCAAAAGTGTAAATCACCTTCACTCTCATCTTTGGCTCGACCATGACCTCATTCATAAACTTGCAATAAGAGCTGACCTAGTGCTAATGTTAATCATTTTGAATTTTTTGACCTTCCGTATATTACCTACATTTTTAATACTAAATGTAATAATTATTTCAATAATGAAAAGTTAAATAAAAAACTGAGAATAATGCAGTCCACTTCAACTGCATTCAAACCTGCAAACTCTGAATTATCATGTAGTTGAATCAACATCTGTCCAAAACAGTTAGGAAGTGTCTGTTGATAAGAAAGCTTTATCCTTATACAAAATGGCTATTCGTATGGAAGAGTTGACAGTCCGACAGCACCTTTCAGATCTACTCCAAACCTGCTGCAGCTGTGGTGTAGGTGAATAGTGTGGTCAATGTCTGGTCGGAGGGTTAATGTCTCAAGTCCTCCTCTCACCACCATGCCAACATCATTTTACTTGACATGATGGACTTTAGAATTAAAATTTAGAGGCTATCCTTAGGATTTGGGAGTTGGTAAGGTTAAAAAGGTAGTAAAGAGATATTAATTAAAAAATGAAACAAATAAATGCCTAAGATTTCTATACCTGCAGCCTGTTGCCTTTCAGATACGGCATTAATAGAATGTACTGTCTGGTCAGATTCGAGCTGTATCTATTGCAGAAGTTCTAATGGTATGGATCTGTATCCATAGCCATTGCCATCCAGGCAATTGTGTGTTGGTGTGTTCTTACAGCAAAATCCGAGTCAAAAGTAGTGCACCGTTTTATGACACACAAATTGCCACAGCTGCCATGGTCTCCTCAAAGTTTTGACTAAGTCCAAAACACACAAGGATCTCCCAAATGAGATCAAGAAATGAGATCCAAAATTTTCCCAGTCTCTCAGCGATCTCCCTGCTGTGTAAAGGGGCCTTACATTTGGATTATTAACACTATTTGAGAGAGATTCTGTTCATCTCGTTTGTCTTGTTTTAACAGATTTAGGAAGGGGCTGAGGGCTCTTGGCATCTTGGAAGCAATCAGAATTCTAGCATATGGAGCAGCTTTGGATGCAAAATATGATGACAAGGAAAGTAGGAGTCTGGGTACAGACTGTACCGGCATCCTAAGTCCCACCCTTCCTTAATTCTGATTGCCCGTTTTGAAAGACCTGACATTGACAAGCTTAGCTGTAGTCTGAAAAGTTGATCTTTTTTCAGTCCTGAGCACCCTGAGCGCCGCGACAAAAAGTGGCCACCATTGAAAGTGTTTCAGCACCGAGGGCGCTCCGCACTACATAAAAAATGAAAATAAATTAGATGACCAAAGTGGAAAAAACACGTCTGGTGGACATGCTGCCTTAATTGGCAAAAAATGAAATGAATAATTAAAGGCTGTGTATCATTTCTTCACTTACCATGTGCTGCTCGGTCTTTATCCACACATCACTACAGTCAAGTAAATGGTGTGGTATTAATATCTAAAGTTAGTTGCATTTTCACCCATCGTGGTCGTTATTTTGCATTCTGTCAGTCATTTCTGTCAGTCAGTTCTGTCAGACTCAATCTCTGTTTTTAAGAATTTTTTTTGCGCTCGCTGTGAGAATTGAACTTTTGGGACTGCTCTCATTCATGAGTAAACTGATTAGCGTTTCTTTTCGTGGCTCGCTGCTATGCTTTACCTGAAGTGCTTGCTAAGCTAACGCTATCGTTATAGCTAACACCATAGCTTGTCGTAGAACCTAACACTCACATGGAGAAGCGACTCTGTCCCTGGTGATTGGGGCTCACCGGAGGAACTAGCCGAGGCAGCAGTTGGACCGGAGCCGCATCGGAGTTCAAGTGCAGTGGTGGTGGGAGACGGGGACCAGTGGAGGACCACCGGGGCCCCAGCCGGATAAGAGCCGGAGTCGGAGCCCACTTGCAATGGCGGGGCTCAGTGGAGGAGCTACCAGGACCCCAGCTGGACAGGAGCAGGATTGGAGCTCGGCTACAGCGGCGGTAGGCGGCGGGACTTGGTGGAGGAGCTGCCGGTACCCCAGCTGGATAGGAGCTCGGTTACGGCGGCAGAAAGCAGAGGGACGAGCAGAGGAGGGGACTAGCTGAGGCCCAGCTTGATTCGAGGTCGGTCGGATCGGATACCGGCGACACCAGCAGAGATTGTTTTACTATCCACAGGTCAGTAAAAATACCACCAAAGAAGGAGGAAATGGAAGAGACCAAAAAATCTCTGAACTTCTTGTCAGAAGAACTGACCAAAGTGGCTAGTCAGCAGGCTAAAATATTAGGGCTAATGGAAGAAGTCCGAGAATTAAAATGAACAATTAAGGAAAAAGACAAAAAAATTGCAGACTTGGAGCAACACGTCGAGGATCTTGAACAATATTCTCATATGGATGATCTAATTGTAAGTGGACTAGACATTAAATATCAATCATATGCTCATACTACAGCTGGCATGAGAGGTGAGGAGGCTCCCCTGGGTGAATCAGTCTCCCTGGAAAACCAGGTGCTTCAGTTCCTTGATAGTAGAAATATAAAGGTCGAAGCAAATGCAATTTCAGCCTGTCATGCTTTACCCAGAAAGGATAATAAAACAAAGAAATCAATTGTGATGCGTTTTGTGAACAGAAGGGTAAAGAATGACATACTGAGGCAGGCCAGAAAGCTATGGGGAACAGAAGTTTACCTAAATGAACATCTAGCAAAAAATAATGCTGAAATAGCACGGCAAGCACGGATGCTGAAAAGACAAAATAAGATACAGGCAACAGGCAACATTTAGTTTGGCAACATTTAGTTTGGATCAAACTAAATGGAACACCTGAGGAAGCAAAGAGTATAATAATCAGAGATCTTACTGACTTAAATAAATATAGATAAACACTGATTAAGAAAATTAAGAGACTATGATAATCCATATCCACACACACGGCAAGAATAGTTCTTTTGACATACCATGTCAATGTACTTTTAAAAAAAGAAAACTAAACAAAACAAACAAACAAAAAAAAACTAAACAACTTATGACTGACTTGAGTAGACATCAATTATACCCGGTTGGAGGAAGTCATTTGACACAGAGTGAGGAAATTCAAACTCTGAAAATATGCCATTATGCTGAACATAAACTACAAGAGATGGAGAATGATATTGATCCTGATAACCACTTTTTCAATAATATTCATAATCATTGTGAATATTACACTGAAAAGCAATTCAAAAGTCAAGTGCAACTAGATGGTAAACTATCAATAATACACTTCAACAGCAGAAGTCTTAACAAAAACTTTCCACAGATTCAGGACTATTTAAAACAGCTGGACAGAAAATTTACAGCCATCGCAGTCTCTGAAACTTGGCTTAATGAAGAGCAGGCTCCCCTGATGGCAACAGAGGGATATCAGATGTTTCATATTAACAGATCTCAATAAAAGGGTGGTGGTGTTGCACTGAGGTGTAAACTTGTAAATGGAAAGTCCTTTGCACTACCAGGGATTTTAGAATTTGTTACTGTTGAGACTGACCAAGATAAAACAAAAAATCTAATTATAAGTTGTATAAATAGAACGCCGGGAACTTGCATTGAGACATTGAGAGATAAATTAGTCGAGCTGTACAATAATATTACTAGTAAGAAAATGGTAGTAATTTGTGGAGATTTCAATATTGACTTACTAAATCCATATCAACAAAATGTAATTACAGAGTTCATGAATTCTATGTACAGTATGAGTCTATATCCCACAATAACACATCCCAGTAGAATCACAGTTCACACTGCTACACTTATTGACAACCTGTTTGTTAATATTATTGATAAGAAAATAGAAAGTGGATTATTGACAAATGATATAAGTGACCATTTGCCAACCTTTGCACTTTTCTATGGCCACACGGGGGCCAATACAGAAAAAGTTTTAAAATCATTCAGATACAAATCAAAAAATGCAATCAATTCTTTTAAAGAAGACTTCCTGAAGCAGGACTGGACAAAAGTCTATGTATCAGATGTAAATGAAGCATATGACACATTTATGAACATTGTAACCACTCTTTATGAAAAAAAATGTCCATTAGTAACGAAAAAGCTTAAAGATAAATTTGTTGATAAGCCATGGTTAACCAAAGGATTACAAAAGGCGTGTAAAAAGAAAAAAATATTATATAAAGCTTTTCTAAAGAAAAGGACAAAAGAAGCAGAGCAGTGGTATAAAACATACAAAAATAAGTTAACATATATAATGAGATGTAGTAAAAGAGACTATTACAGTAAAGAACTGGAGAAAAACAGAGACAATATTAAAAATACATGGACAATACTTAACAATATTCTTGGAAATAAAAACAGAAATACAAGCTACCCAACCAGTTTTTCAAAAAATAATACAACGACTCAGAGTGTGAATGCAGTTTCACCTGCAGATGAATTTAATAACTTTTTTGTTAACATTGGTCCTAATTTGGCTCGAGAAATACCCATATACGGCACCTACGGGTGATACAATAAGCAAAAACACTGCTATAATAGACTCCATTTTCATAAAGAACACAGACGAGAGAGAGGTCATTGAAATTGTTAAATCGTTTAAAAGTAAAACATCTACGGACTGTGATGGTATTGACATGCTCTTAGTCAAAACTATTATTGAATGCCTAGTGAAACCACTGACGTATATTTGTAACCTGTCTCTCCAAACAGGTATACTGTATTTCCCAATGCAATGAAAATAGCTAAAGTAATTCCGATATACAAGACGGGTGACAGAGGGGAACTTTCAAACTATAGACCAATTTCACTATTGCCACAATTTTCCAAGATACTTGAAAAAAATATTCTGTGAGAGAATTGACAACTTCATAATGAAGAATAATTTATTGTGTTAGCAGCAATATGGGTTCAGACACAAGAGGACAACTGCATTTGCTCTAATGGAATTTATAGAAAAAATATCAACTGCCGTTGAAAATAAAGAGTATTCAGTTGGGGTATTCCTGGATCTTAAAAAAGCATTTGATACAGTGGATCATAATTTATTATTAAATAAACTACAAAATTGTGGTATTAGGGGGCTAGCACTGTCCTGGTTAAGTAGTTACTTAAAGAATAGATATCAGTATGTATGTGTTGGTAACAAAAACTCACAGTTACTGAAGGTTACTTGTGGAGTCCCACAGGGTTCAGTTTTGGGGCCACTGTTATTCAATATGTATATAAATGATATATGTGAAGTTTCAGAAAAAAATGGACTTAATATTGTTTGCCAATGACACTAATCTATTATGCAGTGGAAACAATTTGGAACAACTTCTGGATACACTTGGAAAGGAATTAGGAAAGCTTAAACTGTGGTTTGATTCAAACAAATTAACGCTCAATTTAAGTAAGACAAAATTTATAGTTTTTAACAACCATCACAACAACTTAGTATCTAAACTCAGTGTAAATGGTGTAGAGCTTGAAAGGGTATCCGAAACTAAATTTCTTGGAGTAATAATTGATAATAAACTGTGTTGGAAGTCACATATTAATTATATTAAAGGTAAAATATCTAAATCAATCGCAATACTACACAGAGCGAAATATTTGCTGAATCAACCCACATTATACTTTGTATCTTTCATTAATACTCCCATACATGACATATTGTACTGAAGTATGGGGAAATACATATAAAACAAACATATATCCAGTCTTTATGCTTCAGAAGAGAGCTATTAGAATAATAAACAAAGCTGCTTACAGGGAACCAACAAACCCACTTTTTCTTAAATTAAAAGCTCTCAAGTTGAAAGATCTGGTTGACTTTAAAACTGCAGTAATAATGTTTAAAGTGAAGAATCTATCACTGGCCGCAAATATCCAAAAGTTGTTCCAAATAAGGGAGAAACAATATCATTTCAGAGGAACATGTATATTTCAAAAACCTTCAGTGAGAACTACCACCAAGCAACACTGTGTTTCAGTGCAAGGAGTAAGATTATGGAACGATTTTGGACCTGAATTAAAATCATGTACAACGCTTGGACAATTTAAACAAAAACTAAAGGAAGAAATACTCCAAACATATATACAAAATGACATGTAAAATCACATAAGGATTGTCATATCCAGTCTGTGTTGTGTTGTTGCTTTTTTTTGGTCACATTTTGTTTTAGCTTTGTTCTGAATTGCAATCGCTCTTGTTTTGTTTTCTTTTGAATTCTTGGCTGGAATATGGGTGGGCAATATAAGCTGTGGCTTCAGCCATCACCCATTTCGGATAAATCAATGTTGAACTGTATAATCAGAGAAGTTATTGTTTAATTTGACCTTGTTGTGTTATGACCCGAGCGCCGGTTCTGATTGCGCTTGGGCTAAGTTCTTCTCGCTGCCGGCCTTGACAGCTGCGGGCTTTATTCTGGCCTCACCGGGCTTATTGTGAAAGTGCTCGGTGGGGCTTCCACCTGTCAAGGGCCGGTCAGCTGATTGTCATTACCGTCGTTAGTGCTTCGCCCTTTTAAGCCCGGCACTGACGATGGTAAGACGCAGGAGTATCAGTCAACATTGGGTCAACGTTACATGAGGATTGCTTGTGTGTCTTCTTCCTGCCAAGCTCTGGGTCTGCGCCTCGTCATACTTGAGAGTGCCGTAGACCTTCATGTCAGGTTCGTTATTATAGCTCTTCACAGTTTAGCTCGTAGCGGCTGGAGTTAGCCCTACAAGCCCAAGGCTCGTCCATGTGTGTGTTTTGCCCTAAGGGGCTCATAGCTTTGTTGTGTCACGTCTGTGAATAAAACAACATCTTAGCCAAACTCTCTGGTGAACTCTGTGGCGTCTCTTGGTGATCCACGAGGATCACCACATGACAGTATACTCCTGCCTGGTCACCTAAACGGAGGCGCCGCACCGAGACGCCTTTCACCGGGAGTTTGTGCCATAATTGGACTGTTGTTTCTTCTCGTTCGGGTGTCAACATCTGGGAGAATGCCGTCATCCAGGGGCCGCGGTCGGCGCCTTGACAAGGAGCTAGCGAGTGCGCTGGAATATGCCGATGGGGCGCTCCTCGCCGCTACATTCGACGACACCTCCAGTGACATGCGCTGGCATCTGAACGTCGCTGAGGAGTATCTGGACAACCTCCCCCTCGACTATGACGATCATCCGGAGGTGATATCGAGGCGGGAGGAACTCCCCGTGCAGCGCGAGTTACTTCGTGGGCTGGAGGAGAAGAACAGGAAGCAGGGGAGGAGGCATCCCCGCGTTGGTGTCCCGTCCCGGAGCAAGTCCAGGAGTACGCGCCGTCTGGGGGCCGACGAGGACGTCGGCGTAACGGCGCGAGCAACCCTCAACGGAATCCCAGGCTGGACTCGCTGCCGGCGTATCCCGTCAGCGAATCTCCGAGAGCGGCCCCACCTCATCTTCCCAGGGGGCCCTCTGTTGCCATCCAGCGGGGAGAAGGAGGAACAACGTCCCCCACAGCAGGAACCATCTCAGCCCCAGGAGGAAGGCAAGTGCACGTTTGTGTGTCACATATTAATAATGATCTTCCTTGTCTGACTCTTGGGGGCGGAGTTCGGGGTTCGCAGCCCCCCGAGCTCCCTCCACCTGCTGTGGAAGAAATTATTAAACCTACTGCCTCTGTGTTCTCCCCCGTCGAGTGGTCTGCGACGCCAGGCCAGCGTCGTCGGACGAAGAGGGCCCCTGCAGTGCTGGAAAGCCTGCATCCGGCCCTGCAGCCACGTCTTGGACGGAGGAGAGGAGTGGACTGCGGCCCGGAGCCTGAGCCGACGAAGAAGCGTCCCCGGGTCTCCTCGACGGAGCGGTCCGAGCCAGTGGGTCAAGGGATCCCTGCCTCCACGCCAGACAGGTCGTCGGCGTGGACAACAGCGTGGGAGGAACCTGAGGCTGCAGATGACATCGTGCCAGCTGCGGAGCCCGACGCAGCTGAATCCGAGCCAGCTGACGAGAGTCGCCCTGAACCCGGATCGTCGGAGTCCTGGGTGGCAACGGAACCCAAGTGCAGGCAAGTGCTCCCTCTCCTGTCTCTGTCCCCTGTTGAGCATTTTTGCCTGCCTCTCGGGGAGGCGAGTGAGGAGAAGCCGTCTGCTGCGCCCGAGCTCGTCTCACTGGGTTCCGTTGCTACCGGTGATACTGATCCTGGTTTTCCTGTCCTCGAGCTTTATTTCAGTGTTGCCGGCGTGGAACGGGTCGGTGTCACCGAGTTGGAGGTCCCAGGTTCGGGGGTGGAGTTCGTCAGCGGAGCTGCACCGGAGGCCCAATCGGGGCCCACCGCGGGGGCGGTTTCGGCCCAATCGGGGTCCAATGTGGGTGCGTCGGAGGCCCAATCGGGGTCCACCGTGGGTGCGGACCCGACCCAATCGGGGTCCAACGAGGGTGCATCGGAAGCTCGATCTGGGTCCACCGCGGGTGCGGTTCTGGACCAATCGGGGCCCAACGTGGGTGCAGCTGGGACCCAATCTGGGTCCAGCGGTGATGCAGCGCGAGCGTGGTCCATAGGCGGAGGAGGAGCTGCAGACCCTTCTTCGCAGAGCGGATTCTTGGCTCGCCCTGCTCATCGATTCCCTATGAATCATCGCCCCTATTCTTCATCGCCAGGGGCCATGGGGGTCCCTGTTCGCTCGCCCCGGTTCTCCCGATGTTTGTTCTCGTTTGGGAGGCCGCTGCGGGTTGATGATGCCCTGGACTGGTGGCTGAGGGACACGGGTCGGCCACCCGACCTGTTGTGTGTGCCTTGGGGCAACCTAGTTCGACCACCGGAGAAGCGGACGTGCGGGACTTTGGACTCTGGTGAGCCGCCTGGTCCGCCTCCTTTGACCATCGGTCGACATAAACATAGTGCTATGAGATGACTGTTGTTGTGAAATGGCGCTATATAAATAAAGTTGAATTGAATTGAATTGAATTGAATAAACTGTCGGGGGGTGGTAGTGGTCCTTGGGTTGTCTCAGTATTTGTGTTTTTTTTTCTTTGTCCTGGTTATTTTGTATCTGGCATATGTATAGTCTGGGTTGAGCGGGTATGCTCCGTTTTTGTAGTAGTAGATAGTAGTAGATTAGTTTATTTGACAGGGACAGTGCAATAAACATAGACAATTAATCAAAGACAATCAATCTGATGTGTTGCACATAGAGTGTATAGCTATTAGCTAATTTGCAACTCTTGTCCCTGGATGGGCTTTAGAAAAAAGAATCAAGTAAAGATGGGAAAAAAAAAATAAAAAATATACACAATAACCACATACATCAATGCAGAAAAATTATAAATACACAATTATAAATATTATAAATATTATAAATACACAAATATAACAGCCTGACTCACATTTGACACATATAACATAACTCACATTTGCCTATTTCAGGCCTTCCTCCCTCCGTCACTCACTATAAACAAACACATTTATTCCTTCCCTTCATTCACTCTCACTTTGCAGACAATTAATTCATACATGAGTACATTCTTGTTTATTTTTCAGCCAGTTTTTAACATTTTTAGTGAATGTTTTAAATTCCGTTATTATTTTAATTTCATTTGGCATTGTGTTCCAGATGTGACTGCCCTTTATAGAGAAAGCTGTTTGTCCAAATGTGGTTCTGCGGTGGAATATTTTACAGTTATTGTTAACAGAACTCCTGGTGGCTCTGCTGCTGTCCTGTCTTTGGACGAAACCAGCAAGTAGCTCGGGTGCTGATTTATGGAAACATTTGAACGTTAATTTCAGAAGACAGAGGTCAATGAAGCTCTCAAAACTCAATAGGTTGTATTTTTTTAAAACATTACAGTGATGCCACCTAATGGGCTTTTTGTCCAAGATTTTTAGGGTTTGATTATATAATGAACCTATATGTCTTATTGTGGAAGGGGCTGCTTGAGCCCAGACTGTCAAACAGTATGATATATGAGAAAAAACCATAGAATGCATATACAGTGCAGCTGCTTCGTAAGGTATGTAATATCTAATTAATTTAAAGCAGTTCAGATTTTTTTTTACTGTTTTTGAAATTTTCTTTATATGAAGATTAAATTTGAGTTGAGGATCTAGTACAATGCCAAGGTATTTGAATTCTGTAGCTAAACTGATGTCATGATCATGTATATTAACTTTAAAATGTTGCAGGTTACATTTTTTGATTGAAAAGCACATTGAGACTGTTTTCTGAAGGTTCAGCAATAGATGGTTCTTGAGGAGCCACTCTTGGACATCAACCATACTTGTAGACAGTACATCTGCAGCCTGTGCTGGAGTCTTGGCAGCTGTGTAAATAACTGCATCATCTGCATAAAGTTGGCATGTTGCAGCTGAGCAGTGTAACGGCAAGTCATTAATAAAAATGCTGAAAAGTAAAGGACCAAGAATGGACCCTTGTGGGATACCCATGCAGTTGTTTAAAAATGAGGATTTATCCTGGTGAACTTTTACACACTGTTCTCTATTCTGGAGATAAGATGCAAACCATTCTAATGTATTTGGGGAGAAGTTAAAAGATACCATTTTGGATAAAAGCAAACTGTGGTTTACAGTATCGAAAGCCTTTTTGAGATCTAGAAAAACAGCTCCTACCACATTACCCCTGTCCAAGGACTGTTTGACGTTTTCAATAAGGCAACAATTTGCTGTTTCTGTTGAGTATCCTGGTCTAAAACCAAATTGATGTGGATGAAGAAGTTGACTGTCCTGTAAGTAGTCTATCAGCTGTGTAGCTACAACTTTTTCAAGAACCTTAGATAGGACTGGTAAGATAGAGATTGGGCGGTAATTGCATATATCGTCTTTACTGCCTGATTTATGAACTGGTATGACGACAGCTTTTTTCCAGCCAGATGGAAATGTACTAGACCTAATGGAGAGATTAATGAGATGAGTCAGTGGTTTGATTAATATTTTGCTGTGCATTTTGAGAAAGGAGGTGCTCATATTGTAGATATCATTAGTTTTTGAGTTTGACAGTGTTTTAACAATACCAGCAATTAACTTCTCATTTACCTCATCGATGTGAAAAGTATCTGTTGGAAGTATGGAATTTGTGTTGTTGAGCACATTTGGCAGCACAAAAATTTTTGTTAAGTCTTCCACAGAGCCCACAAAGTGTGAATTAAATTCATTTGCCAAAGTAGCCTTGTCACTGACGGTCTTGCCATTGATTCTAAGTTCCTTTACCCCCTTCTGATCGTTTTTTTTTATTAGTTAAGTTATTTAAATGCCTCCATAGGGAACTGTTGTTACCCTTTGCATGATCTATCAGTTTATTGTAATAAGATATTTTTGATTTTCGCAGCTCATGTACCACTTTATTTCTTAAACTTTTGTACACAAGGTGATCATTTTGTAGTTTGGAGGTTAGTGATGTTTTCAGTGCATAGTCTCGCCTCTTCATAAGTTTTCTTATTTCATTATTTAACCATGGTAGGCTAATCTTCTGTTGTCTACTTTTAATTTGCTTTGAAAATTTTTCTATAGACTTTGTGATTGTTGCAGTTATAAAATTACAACAATCATCTACTTCACATGTTGCCATGAGCTGCTCCCAATTTTGATTCTCTAAGTAATGTTCAAACTCCTCATTTTTTGATTTGGGGATAATAAAATTTGATTTGTCAATATCGACTACCCCAAAATACTGTAGTCGCTTTTTAGTAAGTTTCCTGACAGCAAGAACCATGTTATGATCTGAGAGACCAGTTACAAGATTATAGGTTCTGGTTATTCGTTCTGGTTTATTAGTAAATACCATGTCAATAAGTGTTCTGGATTGTTTGGTTATCCTGGTGGGTCCTTTGATGATTTGCTGGTAATTAAATTTAGTCATGAGGCTTTTCAGTTTTTGTTTGTCTTTTTTATCAGACCAGTTGATATTAAAGTCACCATGAATTATTGTTTCTCTGTTCTTCTCAAGTTGTTTAACCAGATCACTTAATTCATTATAAAAGGAAGAGTTGTGTGACGGTGGGTTGTACACTACTGCAATGTTGAAATTCATTACCGGAGAGAGACATACATTAACAGCTAAACATTCAAGTGAAGTATTCAAATCAACCAGTTGACATTTATATTTCTCTTTGATGTAAATTAAAACATCTCCTCCCCTCCCTACCTGCCTGTCTTTTCTAAAACACTGGTAGCCCACAATATCGATCATATTAGTGTTCAACATAAGTTATCTGAAACGGGTGATGATTGAAGCCGCAGCTTGTATTGCCCACCCATATTCCATCCAAGAATTCAAAAGAAAAACAAAACAAGAGCGATTACAATTCAGAACAAAGCTAAGACAAAACGTGACAAAAAAACTAAGTAACAACACAACACAGACTGGCTATGACAATCCTTATGTGATTTTACATGTCATCTTGTATATATGTTTGGAGTATTTCTTCCTTTAGTTTTTGTTTAAATTGTCCAAGCGTTGTACATGATTTTAATTCAGGTCCAAAATTGTTCCATAATCTGACTCCTTGCACTGAAACACAGTGTTGCTTGGTGGTAGTTCTCACTGAAGGTTTTTGAAATATACATGTTCCTCTGAAATGATATTTGTTTCTCCCTTATTTGGAACAACTTTTGGATATTTGCGGGCAGTGACAGATTCTTAGCTTTAAACATTATTACTGCAGTTTTAAAGTCAACCAGATCTTTCAACTTGAGAGCTTTTAATTTAAGAAAAAGTGGGTTTGTTGGTTCCCTGTAAGCAGCTTTGTTTATTATTCTAATAGCTCTCTTCTGAAGCATAAAGACTTGATATATATGTTTGTTTTATATGTATTTCCCCATACTTCAGTACAATATGTCATGTATGGGAGTATTAATGAATGATACAAAGTATATAATGTGGGTTGATTAAGCAAATATTTCGCTCTGTGTAGTATTGCAATTGATGTAGATATTTTACCTTTAATATAATTAATATGTGACTTCTATGTCAAATGCTAATATTTGTTTGACACTGCGGCCCCTGGACCCCGGCTAGCTACTAGGCTTTTCAGGTTTGAAAGTTGAAGAAATATGAGGTTGTTAGCTACATTCTAACTTGATTTAATGCTAATATTTGTATGGCAAATATTAGCATTATTATTATTAGCATTAGCATTATTAGCATTAGCATCGGCCCCTGGACCCCGGCTAGCTACTAGGCTTTTCAGGTTTGAAAAGTTAGCAGGTATGCATATGTAAACATCTGGGATTAATAATAATTTTGTGAACAAATAAAGAAAGAGAGACAGAAAATACTGCAAGTGAAAACCATCTTTATTTTTGCAAAAGCATTTTTTTAGCAGAAAAAGTTCATGAGTTTTAAAGCTGCAAAGCTGCTGATGTCATCTTCAGCGTGGCAAAGGTGCAGAAAACTGCAGAGCTGCAGAGACAAAGCAGCAACATGCACATGAATATAAAGTACAGAAATCATCAGATCTAAATTATGGCCACACTTTACGAACCTTTATGCTACGTTGAGGAATACCTAACCGAGGTGACGGGTGAGTGCTCCAATTCCTTTTATGATAGTATCTATGAAGAAATGTTGTGCAGCTGCATCCATTTCAGGTAAGTCATCTTCAGGTATGGACCCATCAGCTCTGACCTCTTCAAGATTAGAAGAAGACAGCTTTATTGTCATTCAATCCATACAGCCAATCATGTACAATTGAACAAAATTAGGTTTCTCCTATCTACAATGTGAATCACATCTAGAATCAGAAGGGTCACTGCCATGCAAGGCACCACCACAAACAACTGAGCTGCAGTTAGTAAAAAAATTACAAAACAGAAAAGATGGATCCGTTAATAAATGATATGTACTCAAACAGGTGTCAGGTTAGTCTAAATGTTGTCATTTAAAATGAAAGCTCCAGAGACACGAAGATAGATTTGTGGTGTCCTCACCCCCCTGTTGAACATGCATTTCGTATTATTCCAGCTTACCATCATCATGTGAAGCCTTTTTTGCAGATGCAGCACTGATCACAGCCACAAAAGCAAACAGCAGGAACACAAGCTGGAGCTTCATTTTTCTAAAAAAAAACACAGAATGTTAAAAATGCAATCAACGGCTGTCAGCCTGATACGTCTATAAAGTTAAGAGAAGCAGGACACCCACCAGTAGTTTGGAGAACTTGTGAAGTGTGAAGTCTTCAGGAAGGAATCAGGTGTGCTCGGACTGATGGGTTTACTCTGTCACTGTGGCCCTCATGAGCCACCATAAGACGCCAGCAGTCACCGGTGAGTTGCAGTGATGTTTAATGAAAAGTGCAGGAACAGGGGGTGACACACATGACGGTGCAGGAAGGACTATTATAAGATAACACACGATGAATGGGTAACGTCTGAGCCGGGGAGCACCCGATGTGCCAGACGAAGTAACAATGGAGGTAAAGTCTCACAGACGTACCTTATAAGACGAGGCGGTTAACAGGAACGTTAACAGGAGATTCACAGGTAGGATAACGGAGACTAACAGGTTGGTTAACGGGAGTTAACAGAGACTGCTGCATCGGGGAGCATTCAGCACCTGCTTTTAACCCTGGTCACTAATGACCCTGATGCAGCACAGCTGTTGACTCTGACAGCAGCACAGCTGTTGACTCTGACAGCAGGGAGCTCCCCCGGGTGCTGTCACGATAAGAGCCCGGGGAGCTAGAAGGAACCCTTTGCTGTCAAAGCCAGGGAAAAGATGATATAAGACCCGAGTGCGGACGGAATCGACACTCGGGTTATGACAGTACCTCCCCCTCTAGGCCGAGCCCCTGAGCGGCCCAAGTAACACCCAAGCCCCCCCACCCCCCACCCCCCCTAGGATGGGCGGATGGGGCGCTGGCAGGAGGGAGAGAGACAAAAAAGGACGAGGCAATAACAGGGGACCAACAAGGCTATAGAGACAGGTAGATATGAAAAAAAAAACATACTCCCTTAAATGTGGGAAACATGAACAGAACCCAACAGGTAATACATATATATATATATATATATATATATATTTGTTACTTATTTGTACCCGTAGGTAGATTTGGTTTGCAGTCTGGTGACAAGCCACCGGCTGCCGGTCGCTGCGTGCGCGAGCGCCCTAAACCTACATGTTTTTGGTATGCGGGAGGAAACCGGAGAAATCCCGGAGTAAACCCACGCAACACGGGGAGAACATGCAAACTCCACACAGCTCACTGTTGGTCGGGGACTGGGATCGAACCCACGATCTCATGATCCCCGTGATCCCCCGGACGAGGGTAAAACTGTGCTGTCACAGTGCTAAACCACTGCGCCACCGTGCAGTCCGGTGGGTTGCATATATATGGGTAAACAACAAATTGACATTAGATGGAGGAGGGAAAAAGAACTACCAAATACAGCTACGAAAAAGGAGTGAGCCACAAAAATCACAAATCAACCCCCCCACCACCCCCCGGCACACCCCAACAGTTTCACAGACATAATGAGAAACCCCGGGAAGAGTGCAGTTCTGACCCTGAGTGATGGAGGCAGAAAGTTCGGGGTGCCGTCCGGCATCAAGCGGCCACAAAACAGGCAGGGGAAAAAAGGACAGTTCGGGCGGCCTACCCCGGTCCCATGCTTGGAGGCAGTAAGTTTCAGGCGGCCGGACCAGGTCGCCAAACAGGGGGTCCAATGTGTCGGGAGGCCGACCCAGAGAGCCAAATGGGGGCGGCAGTGTTTCAAGCGGCCGACCCGCATCGCTAGCCCACCAGAACCGTAGGGGAGAAGTAGCCGGCGGTCTCACTGAAGAAGGGAGAGATGAGGGAGAACCGGGCGTAGCGTTTGGGACCTCAACGACCCCAGGTGGAGATGGGCTGCGCTCCTCAGGAGTACGAGGAGGGTGACGATGGTGATGAGGAAGAAGAAGGTGATGAGCCTGTCCAGCATCCGGCGGCAGGGTATCTGCAGCTCCCTCACCGAACCTGGAACCTGCTGGTGCTGCACCCACGTCGGACCCTGATTGGGTCACGGTTGCTCCCGCGAAGGACCCCGATTGGGTCTCGGTGGCATCCGCGTCGGACCCCGACTGGGTCGGCGTCACACCAGAATCGACCTCCAACCCCGAACCTGGAACCTCTGGCGCAGCAGGCGAAAGCAGGTCCTCGCCGGCGACCCTGGGAGAAGGCTCAGGAGAAAGAACAGAACCGGGATCAGGATCACCGGCAGCACCAGAACCCGGCGAGACAAGCTCGGACGCAGCGGGTGGCTGCACCCGGCTCATCCCCCCTTGAGACAGGCAAAAATGCTCTAAGAGATAAAGGAGAAAGACAAAGCAGAGCACTCGCCTGATCTCGGGTTCTGACGCCGTCCAGGACTGTGACGATCCGGGATCCAGCGTCAGAAGGTCATCCTCGGGCTCCCACTCAGCTGCATCGGGCTCCGCAACTGGCATGATGGACAGCGCAGCTTGTGAGTCCTCCGGCCCCGGTGTCCACACCGACAGCCCACACGGCGTGGTGGCAGGAGAACCTCGTCCCGCTGGACCAAACCGCTCCTCCGTGGAGACCCGGGGACGCTTGGTCGTCGGCGCAGGCTCCACGTAGCAGTCCGCCATCCTCCTCCGTCCACGGCGTAGCTGCGGGACCGGGACTGGACCGTCCAGAACCGCAGGCCCCCTCCTCATCCCACGATGTTGGCCTGGCACCGGGGACCGCTCAGCGGGGGGAGACACAGAGGAAGCAGGATTAATATTTACAGCTACAGCAGGTGGTGGGGGTTCGGGGAGCTGCGGACCCCGAACTCCACCTCCAGGAGTTTGACAGAGCAAATCATCAGAAGAATGTGAAAAAAAACGAGACTTGCCTGTCTCCTGGAGGCTGGATGGTGCCTGCTGTCATGGACTCTGCTCCTCCCTCTCTCCGCCGGGCGGCAACGGAGGACCCCCTGGGAGGACGTCGGGGAGCCGCTTGCGTGGATTCCGGGATGGAGTGCACCGGGTCTGGATTCAGGATGCACACAGCAGTCGGGGGGCGCGTCGAGGAGGAGGGGGCGACAGCCGAGATGAGCCGGACATGAAGCGCTGGCGTGACAGCGGAGGGAAGTGGCTCGGGAGAAGAGGCTGAGAGATCTCCTCTCTGAAGAGGCGCAGGGAAGACAGCTGCGTGGGAGGATGAGACCTTGCGGTGACCCGGAACTGGATCCGGACGGGGTTTTTGCTGAGAAGATGAGGCTGTGTGGCGGCGGCTACTCACAGGGGGCGAAGTGAAGGAAAAATCCGGAAATCACCGCTCCTGGGCAGAGACAGAGGCGAGGAGGGCGTCGAACTCTGGGAAGTCACGTAGCCCCGGACTCCTCTCCACCAATCTAACGGCGGCCGCCACATGCCTCATAATGGCGGACGGGTGCACAGCGGAACGAGCAGCAGCCACTCGGTCCCGGACCTTAATTTCCGTCAGCTGCAGATCCTCCGGGGGAATCCCGAGTGACGTCTTGCAGGACGGGGAAAGCCCTCTGGGTGGCGTGAACTCCCGGGCCGGAGTGGAGGCAGGAACGGGATTGCGAAGCGAAGGATGACGTCTCCTCCTCTTCGGCTTCCTGCCGGGATTTCCCTCCAACCCACGGAGCTCCTCTCGCTGCGCAGCGATGGCATTCCTCCTGGCACAGACCTCAGGATGGGTGGTATGGCGAGGGAGACTGTCCAGGAGATTCTCAGCAAACTCTAGGTGCCAGTGTCTCTCATTGGGGTCGTCGTACAGGGTAGCGGAGAAGAGCGTCCCGTTGACTTCCTCCAAGATGGCCGTCAGCTCTCTGCCCTGGAGCCGAACGTGACTCCGGGGAGACGGCATGTTCAAGGGCTGACACCCAGACAGGGAAGAAGAAGTACAATACTGCAAACTCACGGTGAATGGCGTCTCAGTGCGACGCCCCTTCTCCGGGCGTTCTGGCAGCAGTCTACTGTCACGGTGGCCCTCACGAGCCACCATAAGACGCCAGCAGTCACCGGTGAGTTGCAGTGATGTTTACTGAAAAGTGCAGGAACAGAGAGTGACACACATGACAGTGCAGGAAGGACTATCATAGGATAACACACGATGAATGGGTAACGTCTGAGCCGGGGAGCACCCGATGCGCCAGACGAAGTAACAATGGAGGTAAAGTCTCAGAGACATACCTTATAAGGCGAGGCAGTTAACAGGAACGTTAACAGGAGATTCACAGGTAGGATAACGGAGACTAACAGGTTGGTTAACGGGAGTTAACAGGGACTGCTGCATCGGGGAGCATTCAGCACCTGCTTTTAACCCTGGTCACTAATGACCCCGATGCAGCACAGCTGTTGACTCTGACAGCAGCACAGCTGTTGACTCTGACAGCAGGGAGCTCCCCCGGGCGCTGTCACGATAAGAGTCCGGGGAGCTAGAAGGAACCCTCTGCTGTCAAAGCCAGGGAAAAGATAATATAAGACCCGAGTGCGGACGGAACCAACACTCGGGTTATGACACACTCTGAATTTAAACTCTACTCAGACCAGGTTTTTTGTTTGTTCAGTGATATCATCACAAGGGCCGTCTAATGAAAACTTGCCCTGACACAGAATTCTCCTTTATCTCACTTTCGTAATGCTTAAACACAGTAATATACCAACATTATATGTTTTTCCTTATCAGGAATCATCTAAAGCATTTGTAATTATTTTTCCATATGTCAGTGTCGTCGAGCCAATGTCTTGCCAATGTACAAGCAACCTCTATAAGATGTATTCCAGAAATAACTTTGCACGTTGGGCCAACAAATGTGTGCTGTTGGGGGTGGAATAGCTGTCGATGCTCCGTTTGTATTGAAATGAGGACTATCAGGAGGTCAGAATGTTCCAGGTTTCATCCAGAGGATGTCTTTTGCAAGCTGATAGAGAACCAACCCCTGTAAACTTTTAGAGCCATTGTGAGGACAAAGGCATCAAGTAGATTTATTGTTTCAAGCTTTTCAAAGTGTTCAGAGAGTTGATTGATGTCTTCTAAAAATGAAGAAACATGTCAGTCAATTGTGCGCAGTCAGGTCTACTATATAGTACAAGGGGTCCTGATAAATTCATGGCCTGAAAAGTTCATAGTGGTTAAATTTGACCAAATGTTTATTTTTCAACCACAGGGATCCAAGCGCTGCAACACCGATGGAAGAAGTGTGTGTGGACTGAGGGGAAAATTATGTTGAACTAGAAAAGCACTCGGAGAGCGCAGACCTCCATCAAGCGCCACAGTTCCCCCCATACAGTGTTTGTGTGTACGTTTTCAGATTCTTTGACCATGAAAACATATGACTAGCAATTGGATTCACAATGATAGGATTAGTGGTTCAGTAGTTATTCAAGAAAATTGCATTTTCCGTAATGGGGGTTTTCGCCACAGTTCCCCCCATACAGTGTTTGTGTGTACGTTTTCAGATTCCTTGACCATGAAAACGTATGACTAGCAATTGGATTCACAATGATAGGATTAGTGGTTCAGTAGTTATTCATGAAAATCACATTTTCCGTAATGGCGGTTTTCGCCACAGTTCCCCCCATACAGTGTTTGTGTGTACGTTTTCAGATTCCTTGACCATGAAAACGTATGACTAGCAATTGGATTCACAATGATAGGATTAGTGGTTCAGTAGTTATTCACGAAAATCACATTTTCCGTAATGGCGGTTTTCGCCACAGTTCCCCCCATACAGTGTTTGTGTGTACGTTTTCAGATTCCTTGACCATGAAAACATATGACTAGCAATTGGATTCATAATGATAGGATTAGTGGTTCAGTAGTTATTCACGAAAATCGCATTTTCCGTAATGGCGGTTTTCACCACAGTTCCCCCCATACAGTGTTTGTGTGTACGTTTTCAGATTCCTTGACCATGAAAACATATGACTATCAATTGGATTCACAATGATAGGATTAGTGGTTCAGTAGTTATTCACGAAAATCACATTTTCCGTAATGGCAGTTTTCGCCACAGTTCCCCCCATACAGTGTTTGTGTGTACATTTTCAGATTCCTTGACCATGAAAACACATGACAACCAATTTGATTGACAATGATAGGATTAGTGGTTCAGTAGTTTTTCATGAAAATGGCATTTTGCGTAATGGCGGTTTTCTTGTGGATGGTGATCCGGATCACCACCAAAATCTAATCATCTGTAGGATACCCCATTTCTGACAATCTGTGAAAATTTCATGAAAATCCGTCCATAACTTTTTGAGTTATCTTGCTAACAAACAGACAAACAGACAGACAAACCAACGCCGATGATCACATAACCTCCTTGGCAGAGGTAAAAATAAACCACATATGGTAAAATTTGACCACTATGAACGTTCACCCCCTCCACCCCCCCTTACCAGCCCAGGAACTCTCAGGAACACAGTAACAAAAGCAAGTACTGTTTGACTGAAAAACGACAAAGGCAATGTGGAACAGGCTAGAAAGGATGTAGGATTTAGATGTTCTCCAAATTAGGAGAACAATGATGGACAAGAACGAACTCATGTGACTTCTGAATTCTGTATTTATGCATGAGCACCCAAGGAAACAACAGTTGACTCAAGTATTTACTCAACACGTGTCATTTACTTATCTGCTTAGGTTTTTTTTTTCTCTTAGTAGTTTCTCAGTGTAGTTTCTGAGGCCTCTACACAAATTTCTGTGAAAAACAAAAAAGTTTTTTCCACTATTTCAGCAGTACATAACTAACCCAGGGGTGTCAAACATGTTGTTTGTTAACTAGAACTTGTTCGCTGAATTATCCAATTTGGCCCTGTGGGATTTTTTTTTCCAACTTAGTAGTGGATCCAAAGTAGTGTCAATGTGGCTGTTAAAATCCCAACCTGCTCTCACCAAAAGTACTACAAATATCATGCTTTCTACCCCCTCAAAAACATGCCATTTATACCAGTGTTTTAATTTTTTTTTTTGAGCCACAGCACCCTTGTTACATTAAAAAAAAAAAAAATTCTGCATCTCACCAACCCAAAATATTATGAAATGACTCATTGTAGCATATTTAATGTCAATTTAGTCTTGTAATTAGGCCAGTAACAGTAACAAATTTTGGCAAGCAATAAATTTTTAATAGTACAGTGCATCTGGAAAGTATTCACAGCGCTTCACTTTTTCCACATTTTGATATGTTACAGCCTTATTGCAAAAGTGATTAAATTAATTTTTCCCTCAAAATTCTACACACATTACCCCAAAATGACAATGTGATAAAACATTTTTTGGAGATTTTTGTAAATTTATCAAAAATAAAAAAACTAAGAAATCACATGTACATAAGTATTCACAGCCTTTGCCATGAAGCTCAAAATAGGGCTCAGGTACGTCTTGTTTCCACTGATCATCCTTGAGATGTTTCTACAGCTTAATTGGAGTCCACCTATCGTAAATTCTGTTGACTGGACGGGATTTGGAAAGGCACACAGCTATCTATTTAAGGTCCCACAGTTGAGAATGCATATCAGAGCACAAACCAAGCATGAAGTCAGAGGAATTGTCTGCAGACCTCCGAGACAGGATTGTCTCGAGGCACAAATCTGGGGAAGGGTACAGAAAAATTTCTGCTTCTTTGAATGTCCCAATGAGCACGGTGGCCTCCATCATCCATAAATGGAAGAAGTTTGGAACCACAAAGACTTTTCCCTAGAGCTGGCCAGCCGTCTAAACTGAGCGATTGGGGGAGAAGGGCCTTAGTCAGGGAGGTGACCACGAACCCGATGGTCACTCTGTCAGAGCTCCAGCGGAGAGAGGAGAACCTTCCAGAAGGACAACCATCTCTGCAGCAATCCTCCAATCATGCCTGCATGGTAGTGGCCGGACGGAAGCCACTCCTTAGTAAAAGGCACATGGCAGCCCGCCTGGAATTTGTCAAAAAGCGCCTGAAGGACTCTCAGATAATGAGAAACAAAATTCTCTGATCTGATGAGACAGAGATTGAACTCTTTGGCGTGAATGCCAGGCATCATGTTTAGAGGAAACTAAGCACCGCTTATAACCATGTTAATAGTGATGGCAGCATCATGCTGTGGGAATGTCTTTCAGCGACAGGAACTGAGAGACTAGTCAGGATAGAGGGAAAGATGAATGCAGCAATGTACAGAGACATCCTGGATGAAAACCTGCTCCAGAGCACTCTTGACCTCAGACTGGGGCAAGGATTCATTTTTTACCTTTTTTTCTTATTAAAGACAAAAACAGAAAGATGTTTTTACCTTCTTTACATGTTTCGACTGTTCACTGCAGCCTTCGTCAGAAGCTAAAACAGTCAGTCCTGCTGAAACAGGATTCATGTTTCAGCTGGTTCAACCCGGTTCACCCATAATTATCTTTCACCCTGTAAGAGTGAGCGAGTATGAGTGAGAGTGAGTGAGTACGTGTCATTGTAAGAGTGGCTGAGTGTGAATAATTGTGAGTGAGTGTATTAGAAAGAGCACGGATAAATGGTGGGGAGTCAAAGTGTTAATGAGAGTGTGTACATGAGTGAGCGCGAGAGGGAGCATGAGTGAGTGTGAATAACAGTGTGAGTGTGAATGGAAGTACACCACGTTCCAAATTATTGTGCAAATAGGATTTTAATGTTATAAACATTTTTTTTTTTGTTTTTCAATTAAACTCATGGATGGTATTGTGTCTCAGGGCTCTTTGGATCACTGATATCAATCTCAGACACCTGTCATAATTAGGTTGCCAGGTGAGCCCAATTAAAGGAAAACTACTTAAAAAGGATGTTCCACATTATTAAGCATGCCACAGGTTTCAAGTAATATGGGAAAGAAAAAGGATCTCTCTGCTACCAAAAAGCATCAAATAGTGCAATTGTTATGATCGGTGAGCACACTCCCCCTCCCGTCCTGTGGGAGGGTCTCTGGCTTCGCAGGTAATCAAGACACCTGCGTGAGTGGACATACCTGCTGTCTCATCACTACCGGTGCTTAAAAGGTCCAGTCTGTGAACGCTCCAGCGCTGGCTTGTTGGGTATACTGCCAAAACTGAAATATAAGTAAGTACAATATTCTATATTGTGGAACCCAGAGAAGTTACCATTTTTCTCTTTCTTTCTGATTCTCAGGTTGCTGCCATCTCCGTGGTGTGTCCCCGGGGGTTTGTTGTGCGCTCACCTGCCTCCTCATCTTTGTCTGCTTCACCCCTGATAGCCTTTTCCACCTGGTCAGACTTCCACCAGCCTGCAGCATCTGTTCTCCCTTATCCTGGCCTTCCTGAGTTCCTCGCTGGGCTCTCTGCTCCCACTCTTAAGAATTCCTAATAATTATTATCACCTGTTTCCCTCCTCACTTTAACATGCTCTCATTTCTTTCATTACAGGCCAGGCGCTCCTCTGGTGAGTGAGTTGTTTATTTTCAGCTACATTTGCTGTGCTGTTTTTTCAGTAAATTTGTGTAAACTTTGCTTCTCGATGTTGTGTGTGTTCTCTGGTGTGGCATCTTGCACGTGGGCTGACTTAAGTAGTAAATCATGACAGAATGAGCTAGCCATGAATTAGGCCCAGCAGGTGCTACAGCAGCAGATCACTCCACCCTTTTCCGCCTCATTGAAACCGAGAGGCAGGTGGTCATGCTGACTGAACAGCTGCAGACAATTACGTAGCAATTGAGCACGATCACCGAACACTTACAGTAAGCCACATGTCTCGTTTAGGGCGTTCTCCTCCACCTGTCCACCCAATTTCTTCTACCATCCGCCGAACCACCTTTGTTCCCTCACCTGCCCAGTATGTGGGGGAGGTGGGAAAATGTAAGGGGTTTGTGTGTTAGGTTCACCTGTATCTGCGGCAGGTGGGTGGGGAGTACCAGGACGATACCTCTAAAATTCACTTTATGACCCTCCTGCTACATGATCGAGCCCTTAGCTGTGCTCAGTCTGTTTTAGATAGTGAGGAGGGCCCTCATTGCTCTTTTGATAGATTTACTGCTTTTGATCGCTCTGAGAGTGAGAGAAACATCATGAGTCGTGTGTTGTCACTCCGCCACGGTGATCGGTCAGCTGCCTATTACTCTGTGGAGTTTCGGGTTGTCGTGGCAGACTCTGGATGGAATGATGTTTCTCTAAGAAGCGCCTTTCTCCAGAGTCTCAATTCAAACCTATGCGATGACCTGGCGATCCATGCTGCTCCCTCCTCTCTGGATGAGCTTATCGATCAAGCTGTTAGCCTGGATAATCGCTATTGCGAGTGTGCGAAGGAGTGGAAGGCCTCCTCAGGCCCGCCCATCTCTCGCACGTTCCTCCCCCCCGGCTTCTGGCTTAGATGAGACTGACTTCTCCTCCGAGGCTATGGTGCTCGGCCGAGTCCGACTGACTCCCGAGGAGCGCCTGCGACGGAGGCGCTTGCATGTAGTGCGGCTCACTGGAGCACAAAATATTCAACTGTCACCTTAAGCCAAAAGACGTGGCCTGTCAGTAGCCATGGGGGGTCTGACATGCGGGAACTCTATTCATCCCCCTGGTAGCTTTTCCATTTCGGCCCTCATTTAACTACCAGGGGTTGAGAGGATGGTTTCGGCTTTGATTAATTCAGGGGTGGAGCAAAATTTCATCTCTCAGCGGCTCCTGCAGGAAATTGGTATTCCCACAGCTCAACTGACAGCTTTGCTAAATGTTGTGGCATTATCTGGGAGTTGTGTGGCGTCTATTAGCGAGCGCATGGCGCCAATTTCCGTCCATCTGTTTGGGAACCACCGGGAGACCATTTCATTCCTTATTCTCCCTAGTTTGTCTTCCCCGGTGGTTCTGGGGTATCCATGGCTGCGGAAGCATAACCCTATTATTAATTGGGCACAAAATTCCATCTCTTCCTGGAACCCCTTTTGTTTAGAGTCCTGCCTCTGCTCGGGCGAGTGTTCTCCGTCCTTTTCTGTCGCCTCTCCTCTGGTCGAGCCACCAGATCTCAGCCTCATAATCGAGGTCTACCATGACCTTGGGGAGGCCTTTAGCAAGTCTAGAGCCCTTTCTTTGCCTTCTCACCACTCTTATGACTGTGCTATTGACCTCCTCCCGGGTGTGCGGTTGTCATCTAGCCGACTTTACAGTCTTTCTAGACCAGAGAGGGAGACAATGGAGAATTATATAAAGGACTCTTTGAATGCCGGCCTTACTCGGCTCCTCTTGGGGCAGGGTTTTTCTTTGTCGGTAAGAGGGATGGATCTCTGTGTCCGTGCATAGATTTTTGCAAGTTGAATGCTATCACCACCAAAGATAAATGCCCTTTGCCCCTGATCAACACTGCTTTTGAGCTCCTTCAGCGCATGCGGATATTTACCAAATTAGATCTGCGTAATACGTATCATTTAGTCTGCATTTGCGAGGGTGACGAATGGAAGACAGCATTTAAAGCTAATTTGGGGCAGTTTGAATATCTGGTGATTGTCATGATTGAAATTAATCGACAGCTCACGTGCAGGGAATAGCAACAGAGGAACACACAGTGACACAGAGCAAATTTGAATTAATTTTATTAATGCAAAAGAACGCCTCCGCGAAGGAAAAATGCCACTCGCCAGGTAAAATCACAGCTTGAAAAAGAGACAAGAGCAGAGGATGGGCAGAGGATGAGCTGCACGGTGGCGCAGTGGTTAGCACCCCGGCAGCACAGTTTTACCCTCGGCCGGGGGATCGCGGGGATCATGAGATCGTGGGTTCGATCCCTGCCCCCAGCCAACAGTGATCTGTGTGGAGTTTGCATGTTCTCCCCGTGTTTGCGTGGGTTTACTCTGGGATTTCTCTGGTTTCCTCCCACATGCCAAAAACATGCAGGTTAGGGAGTTAAGGGGCGCTTGCGCACGCAGCGACCGGCAGCTGGTGGCTTGTCACCGGACTGCAGAACAAATCTACCTACGGGTACAAAATAAGTCCAAAAAAAAAAAATGGATTAGGAGGGAGACAAAATAATAGGACAATGAGACTACACTCACGTGGGAGAGAAAAGAGAACCCAGCAGAAGAACCCAGCACTTATGGCAAACCTGAGGCAAAGCAGGACGGCAGGAGTAGAGCTGAGTGAGGAGTCTGACCGGGTGAAGACGGTTGCTAATGTGATGGTTGAGATGAAGCAGTTTAGTGCGCAACTACCCCGAGAGACACACCACAGAGGAGGTAGCAACCTGTAAGAGGTAAGCAGAACATTACAAGGTATTCCAGTTAAGAGAAGAAACAAAACTTACTGCTGCAGCAGGTAGTTTACCCAATGAGCCAGTGCCCAAGCGTTGAAGAGAAAATCTATTTAAGCTCTGGCGAGTCAAAGGAGCAGATGTATCCCATCACGCAGGTGAAGATGATTGCCCTTGGAGTAGGTGAAAGTTACCCCGAGCGGGCGGGGTAAGAGCACGCTCACCAGAACATGACAGTGATCCCCCCTCAAAGAACGCCTCCTGGCAGTCCAGTGGGCTTGGTGGGATGTGCCTTGTGAAAGGCCCGGACCATCCCCTTATTGTGAAAGTAGGAACCAGGGATCCACGACCGATCTTCTGGTCCCTAGCCCTTTCAGTGGACGAGATATTGAAGCCCCCGGTCCCGATGGCGAACTTCCAAAGTCCTCTGGACAGTGTAGGTGGTCTGGTTGTCGATGATCCGGGGGGGAGGAGGCGGCTTTGGGGGAGGGCAGAGAGGGCTGACGGAGAGGGGTTTGATCTTGGAAACGTGGAAGGTGGGGTGTATCTGCATCGCCGGCGGGAGCTTGAGGCAGACCGTGACATCATTGATTATCTATCTATCGAGTGGCCTTCCATATCTGGCAACAGTGGCATGCGTGGGCCCCCACCAATGGTACTGCCATGTCCCTCTCCACCATGGATAATAAAGGAGGGGTGTACCCCATTGAAGCCTAAGACTGCTGAGTTGTGGGAGTACTCCACCCACGCTAGGTGGGTACTCCATGAACTGAGGTTGCAGGCTGCCACGCACCTGAGGGTGGCCCCTAGGGATTGGTTTGCGCACTCAGCCTGCCCATTACTTTGAGGATGATAACCAGATGTAAGGCTGACGGTGGCTCCCAAGGAGCGGCAGAAGGCTTTCCACACTTGGGAGGTAAACTGCGGGCCCCGGTCAGACACAATGTCCATAGGAATACCGTGTAAACGCATATTGTGGTTGGTGAGCAGGTTCACCATTTCCAGGGCAGAGGGAAGTTTGGGGAGGGGCACCAGGTGCATCGCCTTGTAGAAGCGATCCACACAGGTGAGGATGACTATGCTTCCCTGGGATGGAGGAAGTCCAGTTACAAAGTCCAGGGTGATGTGAGACCAGGGTTGATGGGGGATGGGGAGCTGATGGAGAAGACCAGAAGGGGGTGAAGAGTCATTCTTGTTATGACAGCACGTTTGGGAAGTGTTGACATACTCCCGGATGTCCGATAACAGAGTGGGCCACCAGAACACCCGACGGATAAGGTTGATAGTCCGAGTAATGCCAGGATGGCAAGCAAAAAAGCTGGTGTGGCCCTACTTGATGACGTCACTGCGGAGAGCATCAGGGACAAACAGCTGATCATCAGGACCCCCTTCTGGTATGGGCTCTGTTGAGAGAGCTTGCCGGACCCTCTTCTCAATGTCCCACGTGAGTGCTCCCAGAAAACAAGAAGGTGGGACAATGGATTGAGGAAGGGAGGGAGGAGTAGGAGGGTTGGGACAGAACTGGCGGGAGAGAGCATCCGGTTTAACATTGCGAGAGCCAGGTCAATAGGTAATGGTAAGAATAAATGTAGCAAAAAATAATTCCCATCGGGCCTGCCTGGCATTCAGCCAGTGGGACGATCGAAGGTATTCTAAATTTTTATTGTTGGTCCACACAATTATAGGCTGGGACACTACCTCCAACCAGTGTGTCCACTCCTCCAGGCCCAACTTAACCCTTTGAGTGTGTATGGCACAGAACAGCAACATACCCCCTAGTGGTCAAGAGTGGTAAATATTTTTTGCCAATATAATAGTTCAGATTTCCAAGGCTATAGCTTGAAAGTGGTAAGAGATAATGGCTTACTGTCAGTTAGAAAGATGAAAAATATAATCCAAAGTTTCAGATAGGAATAAATTTATGCATCTATTTTGCATAATGTCGCGGCACCTCTTTAAATTCCACAACTCAGTCAAAACTGGACTTTGGACGTATTTACACAAAAAAATGGTTCAGTCTTTAGACACCGTTTTTTGTACAGAGGTACCTCATCATCTTATCTTCAAAGTATATTTGACTTCTCCAGTGCTTTCAACACCATCCAACCGATGATCCTGAAGGACAAGCTGCTGCGCGCAGGGGTGGACCAGCACCTGTCATCATGGATCCTGGACTACCTCACGAACCGGCCTCAGTTTGTGAGAACCCGGGACTGTGTGTCCGACACGATCATCAGTAGCACGGGGGCCCCCCAGGGAACGGTGCTGGCTCCCTTCCTGTTCACTCTTTATACTGCGGACTTCTCACACAACACAACACACTGCCATCTACAGAAGTTCTCTGATGACTCTGCGATCGTTGGCCTCATCTCCAATGGAGATGAAGCTGAGTACAGAGGGCTTATCCAGGACTTCGTGGACTGGTGCCATCGGAACTGCCTCCAGATCAACGCGAGGAAAACTAAGGAGCTGGTGGTGGACTGCCGCAGGCATGGGCAGCCCCTCACAGTACCAGTAAATATACAGGGAACAGACATCGAGATGGTGACATCCTATAAGTACCTGGGTATTCATCTGAACAATAAACTAGACTGGTCACACAATACTGATGCACTCTACAAGAAGGGACAGCGCAGGCTGTTCCTGCTGAGGAGACTCAGGTCTTTTGGTGTACAAGGGGCGCTGCTGAAGTCATTCTATGACACGGTGGTGGCATCAGCCATCACTTTTGGAGTGGTCTGCTGGGGCAGTGGCATTACTGCAGCCGATAGGAAGAGACTGAACAAACTGATTAAGAAAGCTAGTTCTGTCCTGGGGCAGCGCCTTGATCCGATGGAGGAGATAGGAGAGAGAAGGACGGTGGCTAAACTGTCATCTCTGCTGGAGTCCGAGTTCCACCCTATGCAGGACATACTGAATGCACTGAGGAGCTCATTTAGCAGCAGACTACATCATCCCAGGTGCACAACCGAGAGGTTTCGTAGGTCCTTCCTACCAACGGCTGTCAGACTGTACAACCTAAGCAGGGCTGCTCGCAGAGATAGCAAAAAGACGTAACAAACTAATAGTTTTTTGAATGCAAAAGATGCAATAGACTTACACAATGGTCCCCTCCGGCATACAACTAGGAACATACCGGTCGCTATGGAGGGTGAGAATATGTATGGGCACATAATCATACCATGTAGGATAACTAAGTAGACGGTTATGCTGTTTCATTCCATCTAGCAACAATGCTCTGCACTGTGTGTGTTTATATATTTACATATTTATTCCATCTAGCTACAATGCTCAGCACTGGGTGTGTTTATATATTTATATATCTACATATTATTCCATCTAGCTACATTGCTCCGCACTGTGTGTGTTTATATACTTGCATATTTATTCCACCTAGCTGCAATGCTCCGTACTGTGGGTGTTTATATATTTACATATTTATTCCATCTAGCTACAATGCTCTGCACTGTGTGTTCATATATTCATATATTTATTCCATCCAGCTACAATGCTCTGCACTGTGTCTGTGTGTGTGTGTGTATATATATATATTTTATAGTAATACGTACATATGTATATTAGCTGCTCTTGCTTGCTTGTTTTTTTTCTTGCCTTCTGATTGTTGCTCTGAGTGTTGCTATCCCTGTGCTGTTGCAATCCTGGAATTTCCCCATTGTGGGACTAATAAAGGCTTATCTTATCTTATCTTATCTTATCTTATATGAACAAGAAATCAGTACATTTAAAAAAAACCCAGAAATTTCTCACTTACTTTTGACAAAGTCAGAGTGAGAAGGCAGGCGCAGTGGCGCGCTCTGTCACTAGGGGCACGCAAATTCTCACACTCAAAGGGTTAATGGCCAACAGCTCCCTATCTCCTACATTGTAATTCCTCTCGGCAGGCGTGAGCCACCAGGAAAAATACGCGCATGGATGGAGCTTCTGATCTGAGGCTGCACGCTGCGACAAAACAGCACCCACCCCCGAATCAGAAGCATCCACCTCTAAGATAAACTGGAGCTGAGGGTTCTCTCTCTCTTCGCTTATTTTTATTAACATTTTTAAATTAACTTATAACCCAAACAAGCAAAAACAAAAGAAAAAAACAACAACAAAAAACATCCAAACCCCAACACCTACTCCAGTTAGAATACATATTCATTATCACTCTCACACACACATCTACGCCCACACAAACACACACGGGAAGGACGCACATAGTTAAAACTATAATCCTGACTACAAAAAAAAAAAAAAAAAAAAAAAAAATATATATATATATATATATATATATATATATATATATATAGTATATACTGTATATATATACATATATATATATATATATATATATATATATATATATATATATATATATATATATATATATATATATATAAAAGTTTGGGGTCACCAAATTATTTTGTGTTTTCCATGAAAAGTCACATTTATTTACCACCATGAGTTGTAAAATGAATAGAAAATATAGTCAAGACATTGACAAGGTTAGAAATAATGATTTGTATTTGAAATAATAATTTTTTCCTTCAAACTTTGCTTTCGTCAAAGAATCCTCCATTTGCAGCAATTACAGCATTGCAGACCTAACATGATTGCACAAGGGTTTTCTAATCATCCATTAGCCTTCTGACGCAATGAGCAAACACATTGTACCATTAGAACACTGGAGTGATAGTTGCTGGAAATGGGCCTCTATACACCTATGTAGATATTGCACCAAAAACCAGACATTTGCAGCTAGAATAGTCATTTACCACATTAGCAATGTATAGAGTGTATTTCTGATTAGTTTAAAGTTATCTTCATTGAAAAAAAGTGCTTTTCTTTCAAAAATAAGGAAATTTCTAAGTGACCCCAAACTTTTGAACAGTAGTATATATATACAGTATATATATATATATATATATATCACAAACACTTACTAAATATAATACATACTCTCACATCTGCTTGAAACAAAATAAAATAAATAACTACCAGGCAGTATACTAATTTCATACAGAAACATTCAAACAGATTCCAATATTCGCAAGATAGGGCCCCAGGATTCCTCCCACTTGTATTGATCTTTGTGAGTATTTGGTCTTAGCTTTTCCATATGAATGACTAAAATAAGCTCCTGCAACCAGTTTTTCAAGCTCGGCACATTTGATGACTTCCAGTTTTTAAGAATTAGTTTTTTTGCAAGAACCATGCCCATCGTAGGGCCGTCTGGATATGTAATGGTAGCTTTAAAAAGTCCAGTGAACAACCAAGTATGGCGAGGTCTCTATCCAGTGTGAAAGTCCTGCAATATGCTTCAGAAAAAAAAAGAAAACTACTTGACCAAAAAGAAAAAAGAAATGGACAATCCCAAAATAAGTGCAACAATGTACCATCATTTGATTTACATTTGTCGCAGACTGGAGACACTGAAGGATAAAATTTATATAACATGACCTCAGAATAGTGAAAGCGGTGTAACACTTTAAACTGAATTAACCTACGCCTACTATTTATTGAACATCTATGAATCCAGAGAAGTGCAGTCTTCCATACATTATCGGACAATACAGTATTCAATTCTCTCTCCCACTCTTTCTTAATGCAGACAGCAAGTGCAAAGTCACCAAAAAAATACTTTACAAATGTATTTATAAGATTCTTATTTTCCAGCGAAATAGAAAATAATTCCAACAACTCATGCCCCTCACAAGAGGACTCAAACTGTGGAATATATTCTTTCACAAAATGCCTCAGTTGCATATAACAAAAAAAGTTAGAGTGGAGTTGATTATATTTTGAGCTTAACTGGTCAAAAGAAGAAAACTTATCATCAATGTAAAAATTCTTAATGCACTTAAGCCCTTTAACATACCATGTAACAAAAGTATGGTCTACCAATGCTGGGACAAAGGCATGATTATGGCAAAATGGTGTATATATTGAAATATTCAGAACACTATATTTTTGTTTAAGTTGCCTGAGAACCTTCAATGAATTTCTAACAACAAAACTGTGACTTACAGCTTTTAAAGCAATAGCAGAATGTCTAAAAAGTAAAGAAGAAAGTGAGGCATATGGTTTCATTAATGACATAAGTTCCATCTTTAGCCAAAGGGGAGCAGAACTCAACAGTTCATTATTTGGAGAACCCCATTGCCAATATACCAGTGCCCTAGCATTAGCTGCCCAATAATAATGTTTAAATATTGGAAGACCCAAACCACCCTCCTGAACAGGCTGACAAAGATGTTTCTTTGACAGTCTATGTTTTTTATAGCCCCAGACAAATTCTAAAATAATTGACTCTAACCTCTTAAAAAATTCAGTAGGAATCAGTACAGGCAGGTTTTGAAAAAAGATATAAAAACTTGGGTAGCGATATCATCTTAATGGCATTCACTCTGCCTATCAT
Organism: Pholidichthys leucotaenia; assembly: GCA_020510985.1. Lineage (NCBI taxonomy): Eukaryota > Metazoa > Chordata > Actinopteri > Cichliformes > Pholidichthyidae > Pholidichthys > Pholidichthys leucotaenia. Next base: position 24,163,060 of record CM035839.1, on the reverse strand, counting down.
GGATAATGACAGAGTCCTCCAATATTCAATATTACATTTAAATTTGTGAATACCCTCTAACAAGTTTACTTTAAATAGCACTTCTGGATTTTGAGTAATTTTAAGTCCCAAAAATGTAATATGATTCTGAACAATATTCACTGGGCAATTTTTCAAAATTAAATTAGCTCCTGTAAAAATAAGTTAACTTTTAGACCAGTTTATTGTATAGCCAGAAATGTTGCCAAAAGCATTTAAGTACTGTAAAAAGGTTAGGAATACCCTTTTCAGGTTTGGTTATGGTAACAAGTAGATCGCCAGCATACAATGTCACAAGACTCTCTGATGTACCCACTGGAACCCCCAGAATATTAGGATGACTACGAATACCAATTGCCATTGGTTCGAGCGCTATATTAAATAATAAAGAGGACAGACAATCTCCTTGCCTCACACCACGATGCAAACTAAATGATTTTGATAAAATACCATTTGTTATAACAGAGGCTTTAGGAGAATGATAAATCATTTGGATCCAATCCATAAAAGTCTTACCAAATCCAAATCTTCTCAGCACTTCAAATAAATAAGGCCATTCAATTGAATCAAAAGCTTTTTGAGATTATTTTTAATAAGTGGCGCACAATGAAAAAAGAAAATCTGCCTTGAATGAGACCTGCCTGATCTGGGTGAATTATTGTTGCTATATGCTTACTCAACCAATTTGCTAATATTTTTTTTTAAAATCTTATGATCTAAATTAAGCAGAGAAATTGGTCTATAGTTTGCAGGATCATTAGGATCTTTACCCTTTTTCAGTAACAAACACACATTAGCCTCATACAGTGAAGATGGGAGTGTTTTTTTAAAACAAGAGTCATTTATCATTCTAAGTAAGAGAGGTGTTAAGATATCATAGGAAGCTTGATAGAACTCTGCTCCAAACCCATCTGGCCCTGGACATTTTCCAGTTGGGAATGCCTTAATTGTCTCCACTAACTCAGCAACAGAAAAGGATCTTTCCAAGTCAAACTTATTTTCAACATTTAATTGTCGGTATATTTAATGAACAAAAAAAAAATGAGAATAATCATCCTCTGTTGCTGTGAAGGTAGAGCCATAAAGATAAGCAAAAGACTCTTTAAAACAATTATTAATGTCCTGTTTGTCTGTGAGTATTTGTCCAGATTTTGATTGTATCTTATAAATAGCAGTCTTAGCTTGCTCCCCTTTAAAGGTCTGATGACATGATTTTGACATTTTTTAGCATGTTGTGTAAACCCAAAAGTCATTGTCGATGATCAATATAATATTTACAACCATGCCTACATAAACTAGTTATCATCCAAAAACTGCAGCTGCTGACTGGACTGTGGTGCCGCCCACCGAATGAAGGGCAGCACCACCATGACATAAGCGACAGAACGGACTCCGGTGTTGCTGACTGGAATGACAGCAGCTTTGTAGCTCACAGTTTCTCTGGTTTCTTGTTTTAATTTTACTGCTATGCCTTTGCGTTGTGTCGCAGGCTTAGATAAACAGCAGGCCCTGAAAGACCACATCACACGCTTCAGCTCCAACTGTCATAAGCCTCCTTGTGTGCTCCTCCTGCGTAAAAGCGCATGAGAAGGGGAAGGATTAATGGATTTATTCTCAGCTTTGACCTACTTTCTGTGATGCTCAGCGGTCCGGCCACGTCCCCTCTATCATTATCACCAGCTGATTAAAAATCCCGCTGATCATCTTTCCCGGTCCTCGCCCAGGTGCTTCTCATCACACCATCACCAGCAGTGCGTGTACTTAGTGGCCGTTTGCCAGTTATGCACTGCTGGTCCATAGTATTGTCATCTGTGCTGTTAGTCTGCCAGTATTTTCAGCACTCTCACAATGTGTTAGTCACTCCATGTTCGCCATAGTTCTCGTGCGTCCTTGAAGCTATGTTGGCTCTGGGGCACACCTGTAGCTAACACGTCTCCTCTCATTTGTTCTCTGGGCGATGCTGGCCCCCGAACACCATCGGTAAGTGTGTTTGTGTTTTTTGTACATCTTCACCTTTTTGGGAATTGTCTGTCTTTTTGTATTAAATGTGTTGTGGTGAACCCTGCACGTAAATCCTTGTTATTTCATCCTCCCTCTCTGTGCCCTGCGTAAGAGCGCACGGAGGGTCATGATGAATGGATTTAGGTGCAGTATTCACCATATAATACGTAATACATAAATTCATAAAGATAATCCATAAACCCGATGCCTGAGCCACAGAGAATACATTGCTATGATTCTATTGAAAAATCAGGTATAAATAAATTATTTTTATGAACAAATAATTTATTGCAATATCTGTAGCAAAAGCATAACACTCGGTGTTCCCCTGCCGTGTGTTTGTCACTGCTGCTGCGCCGGCTATGTGTGCCTCTCCACTGTCACTCTCTGAGTGTGACTCGCTTGGCACAATGCCCACTTGGCACTGCTCAAACCTATACGATCTGATGACCCCAGATTCTTCATTATCATCCCATTCTTCGGAAGTATAACCGTCTGAAGATTGGACAGCACAAACCAATTCCAGACTACATGTGCTGGAACCATCGTCGATGTTTTCTACTGCTTCCATCCTGTGTGTACAATGGGCAGCCAAGCGCTGTGTTCTGTCAATGATATTACAACATGGCCGGGGGGGTTTCCAGCCACTGAGGCAATTGGTGACGTGGTGCTCATGAAAACGTCAGATATTCGTGTGAAAAAAAGCCTGTTTGACTTAGAACTGCACAGACAAACCTATTTTGTCATATTGTATTATGTGTTGAAAAATTAGATGAAGTCAAAAACATGTCATCAGACCTTTAAAAACCCCTTGACGCCTGTCGTCGCGAATTCGCATCAAACCGCTTCTGCTCCAAATGCAACCAAAATACCGTCTGTATTCTCCACTTCCGGTTGGAGCACTTCCAACACATACCTAAGAACCTTTTGCAAGCATTAGTTTCTCGTAGGAATGGTCAGAGACGGAGCACCATCCATTTCCTGATTGCTACGCTAGCCTCGTGTCACGTCTGCATTTTCAGAAGACAATCGTGGAAAAATTGTCCAATCTCAGGTAAGTTGTACTAAGATAAAAATATGTACAGGCTTATTGTGTACTTTTATCACTACCACGAAGGAGTGGAGGACTTATGATGAATATTTTTGAAGATATTAGACGATTTTGGTGTGATGCTAATTCGCTACATTCAGCCACAATGGAATGCAATAAGGTGCCGTATTTAGATGGTGTTCAACACTCACACACATTTTCTTTAGAAACTGCCATTCTACCTCATATCTATAATCATAACAGAAATAATGTGGTGGGATATAAATGCAGTTTCTGTCCATTATTTTTCTTTATATCTGTAGATCTAAAAATGAACGCAGCATCATTCTATGGAAAGCCAGCAGGTGGACCTCGGCCCAGGGCTGTGGACAGTGACGACAGCTGTCTCAGTGAAAGTGGGGACAGTGATGAGGAATACACTCCTGAACCTGGTGATCACAAAATCATGTTGTGCAGATTTTCAGCCTGTTTGTGATATTTATGGATGTAACTCTGTATACACATTGAATAGATAAAAATGTCTGCTCTTTTCTAAAGTGATTTTTTTTTTCTACACCAGGTGATGAAAACGGCAGCAGAGACAGATGGGGAGAAATCAAACATTTCATTCATTTCAGTGACAACATGGCACCCGACAATAACGACAGGCTTTTCAAAGTCAGGTTGGTGGTGACTCGCTTCTCCCCAAATTTCAGGCTCTCCCTCAACAACAAATGTTGTGTGTTGATGAGTAAATGGTTCCTTTTCCCTTGTCTAAAAGTTCGTTCCACAAATAAACTGAAGCAATGCACACTCTTCGCATTGAAAGGACAGTCAAACTGAGTGGGAGGAAAGAGGTGTTTCCAGCAGGTTTTTGTTCTTGTTCATTGCTTGTGTTTTGTGTTTATAATGTGTTTTTTATAGTTCATTGTAGTGGTTTATGATAGTTTGGCAGTCATGAGAGTTGAAAATACTGAAAATAATTTCATACTTGAGATGGGAACATGTGCTTTTTTACCATGGATGCCTGTTGTCGCTAATTTGCATCATACCTAAAATTATATCTATTTTATGTGCTATAGTCAAATTAACTTTCTCAACTTAATTTAGCATCTACTTGAAAGCAAAAACACAGGTGAAGTTTTTTTTTCATAATTAGAAATAAATTCAGGCATCAAGGTATTAAGTTGTCTTGAAAGTAATCTGTGGTTTATCACTTAGTTCAAAATGTTTTTGTCTCGTTTTTAATAATAAACTATTGATTTCTTCCTCAAGAACTGAATTATATTCAGACTGTAATATCAAAATTTTATTATAATCAGATTGTAAGAAAGATGGGCAGCATGGTGGCGGAGTGGTTAGCACTGCGGCGGCACAGCAACTCACCCTTGGCCGGGGGATCCTGGGTTTGATCCCAGCCCCCGACCAACAGTGATCTGTGTGGAGATTACATGTTCTCCCCGTGTCTGTGTCGGTTTACTCCGGGATTGCTCTGGTTTCCTCCCACATGCCAAAAACATGCAAGTTAGGTTAATTGGCATCAACTGGGGATTCTAAATTGTCCTTAGGTATGAATGTGAGAGTGAATGGTTGTCTGTCTCTCTGTGTTGGCCCTGCGATGGACTGGCGATCTGTCCAGGGTGTACCCTGCCTCTCGCCCAAAGATGTTGGGATAGGCTCCAGACCCCCCCACCCCCCGCGACCCGAAAAGGATTAAGCGGAAGAAGATGGATGGATGGATGGAGATTCTAAGAAAGAGACTTTATATATTTATTCCAATTTGGTAATTTCCTGATCAATTCCTTTCAGTCTTTTCTTTTTTTCTGTCTTTCTTGAAGATTCGAAAGAAATAATGAATCCCCTCATGGTAACTTTAAATGTCTCCCAGAGAATAGAGTCTGAAACTTCTCCGTTATAATTAATCTCAAGAAATTCTCTAAGATTTTGGGCCATATACTCTTTAAACCCTGGGGCACTCAGTAGTATGGGATTAAATCTCCAGTTGATTTTAGCCTTAGAGAAAGAAGACTGTATTTGAAGGGTAACAGGACTATGAGCCGAAATTATTCTGATACTGTGTATTGCTTATGTTTGAAACTAAACTAACTTCCACTATAAAATTATCAATTCTAGTATATGACTGGTGTACATGTGAATAAAATGAAAATTATTTTATATTGGGATGTTCTGTCCTCCAAATATCCACCATATTTCTAGATTTCATTAAATTATTCAGTGTATGAACAGAATTAATTGTTGGAGGTGTTTTTAAGGATGATCTGTCTAAAGATGAATCCAAATAACAACTGAAGCCGCCCCCTACTATGATATTAAAAACCTCATTTTCTGAAAGTAGTTTAAATACCTTATGAAAGAAAGATGGATCATCAGGATTTGGGCCATGTTCAGTTCAGTTCAGTTCAATTCAGCTTTATTTATACAGCGCCACATCACAACAGAAGCCGTCTCGCGGCGCCACAAATGCAAATGCATATGTATTCAAGAGGGTAATTGGAAGAGAATTAATATGACCAGAAATCAAAACAAATCTCCCATTTGGAGCTGTAATCATAAATTTCAAAATAAAAGGAATAGTATTACAAAATAAAATTGCTACTCCTCTTGCCTTAGATGCAAAAGGTGCATGATACACCTATGAGATCCAACTAGTTTTTAATTTGTACTGTACTCAGTATCTACAGTAGTATGTGTTTCATGATAATACGCATCTTATCATCGGAGGGCACGATGCCCTTACCGGACAAAGTGCGCGCAGTGGCAGATTTTCCCCGGCCTCAGACGGTCAGGGCGCCACAGGAGTTTTTGGAGATGGTTAACTTTTACAACCGTTTCCTCCCCAGCACAGCCCAGTTCATGCAGCCGTTGTACGCCACACTTAAGAAACGGAAACCGGCGGACAGAGTTGACTGGACTCCTGAGCAAGAGCAGGCGTTTTCCGAGGCCAAAACAGCTCTAGCGAACGCGGCACTACTGGCGCACCTGGACCCGGTGGCTTGGATAGTACTCACTACAGACACATCGGACGTGGCCATAGGGGCCGTCGTGGAGCAGTGCGTCGCCAGTTCTTGCCAGCCGCTCGCCTTTTTTGGCAGGTCTTTGCGCGACAATGAACATAAATACAACGCGTTCGACAGGGAGTTACTGGCTCTCCACCTGGCCATATGCCACTTCCAGTTCTGGCTGGAAGGGTGCAGCTTCCCTGCATTTGTGGACCACAAGCCGCTAACGTACGCTATGGCCAAGGTTTTGGAACAATGGTTGGCCCGGCAGCAGAGACAGCTGGCCATGATATCGGAGTTTTCACTGACATTCAGCATGTGGCCGGTAAACTCAACATGGTGGCAGACTGTCTCTCATGCACATTAGTGGCTCCAGTCTATGTAGGGATAGATTACACGGCCATGGCCGCCGAGCAGATCGGCGATGTGGACGTTTGCGTGCTCCAGTCTGGACCAACAGGGTTAAGGCTGGAGAACAGAGTACTGCAAGACGCCCCACCCCCCAATCTGTGACATCTACACAGGCCGACCGCGCCCAGTGGTCCCACGCGCTTGGCGCCGCTGCGTTTTTGAGTCGGTTCACTCCCTGGAGCACCCAGGAGTGCGCGTGTCAGTCAAAATGGTGGGTGCAAAGTTCGTCTGGCCGAGCCTGCGCAAACAGGTGAAAGAGTGGGCTGCAGCCTGCATAGCGTGCCAATGAGCCAAGGTGCACAGGCACACAAAGGCCCCCCTTGAGACGTTCCATGTCCCGGCTACGAGGTTCGACTACGTTCACGTGGACCTCGTGGGTCTCCTTCCACCATCGCAGGGGTTCACGCACCTCCTGACAGTGATGGACCGCACCACACGCTGGCCCGAGGCGGTTCCGCTACTTCCACCGTGTCCGCAGAAGTTGCACACACTTTTTTGACGACATGGGTGACACGCTTCGGCGCGCCTTCAGATATCACATCCGACCGGGGCCCGCAGTTCGTCTCCGACCTCTGGTCCACAATGTCCCAGAGCCTGGGTGTCACAATTCATCTCATGGCCGCGTACAACCCCCAGGCCAATGGGTTATGCGAGTGTTTCCATAGGTCGCTTAAAGCAGTGCTCAGGACTTCGCTTACGGATGAAAATTGGGTGGACTGGTTACTGTGGGTTCTATTAGGGTTGCGTTCAGCACCGAAGGAGGATTTGGCTGCCTCCCCAGCAGAGCTTGTTTTTTTTCTCAGCCGCTGCGGCTCCCCGGAAAATTTTTGCCTGACAACCCCACGCTGAACACCGATCCATCCCCGCCTTCACTACATACCGCAGAGGCAGGGATGGTACCCGGTCCGGCCCACCACTGTTTTCCCTGCGCTTTTGTGCCAAGGACCTTGAAGGATGCGTCGTTCGTGTTTGTCAGGCATGATGCCCACCGGACCCCGTTGCACCCGCCCTACGATGGCCCATTCAGAGTGTTGGAACCTGTGGATAAACATTTTGTGTTAGACTTGGGGGGATGCAGAGAAACAATCTCTATAGACAGGCTTAAACCTGCCTTCGTATTAGCAGACGAGCAGGTGGTGTTGGCCCAAGCTCCTCGACGCGGACGACCCCCACTGAGAACTTCTCAGGTAAATGACTCATCAGCTCAGTCACAATGGCATTGTGAAGATGCCCCCCCCCAACGTCCCCCCACAGACGGACGCGCCTCCAGGAGCACCCCACTGGCACAGCAGCGCCTCAGAGCCGGCGACCCCCCGTTACAGCCACTACGGACGTCGGCTGAAGCCCACAGGACATGAGGGTTAAGGCCCAGTCTGAGTTTTCTGGGGGGGGGGGGGGAACCCAGACAATACATTCTCTACTCAGACTGAATGACACAGGAGGAGATGCTTAAAGGCTGTGAAATGCTTAAAGGCTGTGAAAAAAAAGGGCGGTGCAGTGGCGCAGTGGTTAGCACTGCGGCAGCACAGCAACTTACCTTTGGCCATGGGATCCCTGGTTCGATCCCAGCCCCTGATCAACAGTGATCTGTGTGGAGTTTGCATGTTCTCCCCGTATCTGCGTGGGTTTACTCTGGGATTTCTCCGGTTTCCTCCCACAGACCAAAAACATTCAGGTTAGGTTAATTGGAGACTCTAAAGTGGCCCTAGGTGTGAATGTGTGTGTGAATGGTTAAGGGATAGCGCTGTACCGTGGCTGCTTCATCCATCCAGGTGGATTCCCTGAATTTCCCCTCTGGGGATCAATAAAGTATACAAAATCAAAAAAAAAAAATCAAATGGATATGCAGGACAGACTGTGGTTTTCTCCATAAGACTGTGTGATAATACGCATTCTCCTCCAGACTACATAATAATGCGCCGACAGGCTGGGTGACAAAGGGAATTGTTATTGTAAGTGTATGTATTGTAATGTGAACCCCCCAGATTGCGAGGGGAGTTTGTATGGTATAAAAGAGAGATGTCAGCGACCTGGGTTATTCTTCTTCTTCTTGTTGACCGATGATAGAGAGAGAGTAATAAAGTCTGCTCTGCTCCAGCTCACTGCCTTGCCTGCTCATTCCTGTCTCTACAATATCAGCCTTCAATGAATTCAAATAAGAAAAAACCTTTCCACGTTTAATATTATTACCAAGGCCCCTAACATTCCACGAAGATAATGTAATTTCATTGTTTCGAAATACAGTCATGCTTAATCAAATACAAAAAAAAAAAAAAAATCAAATGCTCCAACATTGAATATATGGATGATGAGAGTATGAAAGCAAAGCCAACCAACAAAAAAACCCCAAAACTGCACACCTCCCCCCACAAACATTCACACACCAATCCACACACACATATCCAGATCCCCCCACCCCCCACAAAAAATAAAATTAAAACCTGTATACCCCATATTTAAAAGAGCAACACAAAGCAAATGGCCAATGGCCGAAGGTCTCACCATAACCAAAGTAAATTTTCACACCATGCAATTGCCCCTACTGGGAGGAAGACAAAAACAAACAAACAAAAAAAAATTAAACTGAAGCACAAAGTCCACCATCAGTTCATCTCGAATGCCTTAATCCTGCTTTTCCAACACATGCTCTGTGAAAGATTTAATGTCACTTGGAGAAGTAAAAACTTTTACCTGGTCTTGATGATGTACATGAAGTTTGACTGGGAAGTGAAAAGTATATTTTACCTCCCTCATCCAGAGCGCTTGAATTACCTCCCGAAAGGGGATAAGGACCTGTACTTATATAGCACTTTTTCTAGTCTCAAAGACCACTCAAAGCGCTTCACTAGTACTAACCCTCTATTCTAAGGGCCGATAGGAGACAGATGTCTAGGGATAATTTAGAACAACCAGTTAATCTAACATGCATGTCTTTGGATTGTGGGAGGAAACCAGAGCAATCGGAGTAAACCCATGCAACACAGGGAGAACATACAAACTCCACACAGAAAGGTTCCTACCCCTGCCAGCCTGGGGATTCGAACCTGGAACCTTCTAGCTGTTTAGCAGCAGTGCTAACCAAAGGCTCTCCGTTGTGCCATCACCTCCACTGTATAATCCGGGTAGATAAAAATCCAAAACCCATTATAGGTCACCTGTTGTTGCTGACTCAGCCGTAGAAACAGTTCCTTCTCCTGGTAAAAGTGGACTCTGGCGATGATGCTCCGAGGTTTGTTGGTATCCGAGGATTTAGGCACGGGGATGCAGTGCGCCTGATCCACCACCACAGGCTTAGCAAAATTGCTCTCCCCGAGCAACTTTGGTATTAGGCCAACAATAAACTCTATTGTTGCATCATCTCTATTGTTGCATCTCGAACACCTCTCCAGATCACCAATTTTAGATAAGAGTCTTTCATTAGTTTTTTTTCATCTCTGTCAGAGTCAACTCAAGTGTCTGAATGCGGCGTTCATGGTCTAATCCTTGTTCCTCCGTAGCAACCACTCTTTCAGTCAATCAGAATCAGAATCAGATTTATTGCCATTGTTCATGTAGTACACAAACTAGGAATTTGTCTCGGTGCAATGCTGCAACATTAAACATGATAAAATAAAAGAAATAAACTATACATGCAATAAAGTGTAGAATAAGAGTGAGTAATACTAGTCAGCAGTTTAAATATATTAGCGAGCAGCAGATAATGTGGAGAACCATATAGTGCAGTCGGTAATGCAGGAAGAAAACAGTGATGATTGACATGAGTCTGGTTGAGCTGCTGTACATAGTGCACGAGAGTCAATAAGTCACTTAGTGTTCAGCAGTCTGATGGCAGAGGGGAAGAAGCTGTTCATGTGATGGGAGGTTTTAGTCTGGATGGACCGAAGTCTTCTACCTGAGGGGAGAGGGGCAAACAGTACGTGACCAGGGTGTGAGGGATCGGCTATGATCCGGCCAGCACGCCTCCAGGTCCTGGAGATGTACAGATCCTGGAGAGATGGGGGCTTGCAGCCGATCACCTTCTCAGCAGTGCGCACGACGCGCTGCAGCCTTAGTCTGTCCCTGGCAGTGGCTCCTGCGTACCACATGGTTATGGAGGTGGTGAGGATGGACTCGATGATGGCTGTGTAGAACTGCACTAACATCTTGGTGGGTAGCTTGAGCTTCCTCAGCTGCCGCAGGAAGAACATCCTCTGCTGGGCCTTTTTGATGAGGGAGCTGATGGTCGGTTCCCACTTGAGGTCCCTGGTGATGGTGGTGCCTAGGAAGCGGAAGGAATCAGCAGTGGTGATGGGAGAGCCTGTGAGGGTGAGGGGGGGGCAGAGGGGTTGTGACTTTCCTGAAGTCCACAATCATCTCCACTGTCTTCAGAGCGTTCAGCTGCAGGTTGTTGTTGTTGCACCAGGACGCCAGCTGGGCCACCTCTCTCCTGTAGGCGGACTCGTCACCGTTGGAGATGAGCCCGATGAGGGTGGTGTCGTCCGCAAACTTGATCAACTTGACAGACTGGTGGCTGGAGGTGCAGGAGTTGGTATAAAGGGAGAAGAGTAGGGGGGAAAGTACACAGCCCTGGGGTGATCCGGTGCTGATGCTAGCAGAGTCTGAGACAGTCTTTCCCAGCCGCACATGCTGCCTCCGGTCCGTCAGGAAGTCGGTGATCCACCTGCAGAGGGAGTCAGGCACGTTGAGCAGGGACAGCTTGTCCCGGAGCAGAGCGGGGCGGATGGTGTTGAATGCGGAGCTGAAGTCCACAAACAGGATCCTAGCGTAGGTTCCCGGGGAGTCCAGGTGCTGCAGGATGGAGTGGAGGGCCAGGTTGACTGCGTCGTCTACAGACCTGTTGGCTCTGTAGGCAAACTGCAGCGGGTCCAGGAGGGGGGTGGTGATGGACTTGAGGTGGGGCAGGACCAGGCGCTCAAAGGACTTCATGACTACAGAGGTGAGCGCTACAGGTCTGTAGTCATTAAGTCCAGTGATCCGTGGCTTCTTGGGGACAGGGATGATGGTGGAGGATTTGAGGCAGGACGGCACATGGCATAGCTTAAGGGAGGTGTTAAAAATGTCTGTGAAGACAGGAGCCAGCTCTTTCGCACAGTGTCTCAGGGTGGAGGGAGACACGCCGTCCGGACCGGGGGCCTTGCGCGGGTTCAGTTTGGAGAACTGTTTGAGCACGTCCTGCTCACTGATGAAAAGGGCAGGGGGAGAGGAGGGGGGGCGCCTTTGATGAAGTAGGGATCGTGGAGGCTGTGGAGCTGGAGGGAGGGGGGGAGTTGGACCCAGATGACGAGGTGTCAAAACGGGCATAGTGTTGGGACAGTCTTTGACAAAGGGCTTTGTCATCCTGACCTTTAGGAGCCTGAGGCCGATAATTGGTGATTTGCCTCAGTCCTCTCCACACAGAAGCCGAGTCGTTAGCAGTGAACTGCTGCTGGAGTCTCTCAGAATACACAGATTTAGCTCTCTTCAGCTCTCTGTTAAACCGATATTTAACCTCCCTGTAGCAGCCCCTGTCTCCACTTTTCAGCGCTGCTTCCTTCTCCTTCCTGATCTGTCTGAGCTTAGCAGTGACCCAGGGCTTATCATTAGAGTACCTCACCCTGGTGCGCGATGGAAGAATGCTCTCCTCACAAAAGTGGCTATATGAGTTCACAGTGTCTGTGTACTCATCCAGATCATGCGTGGCTCCTTTAAGCATGCCCCAATCAGTTATTTCCATGCACATTTCCAGCTTCTCCTCAGCTTCACTGGTCCATTTCTTCGTAGTGCTCACAACAGGTTTAGTGAGCTTCAATCTCTGTCTGTATGTGGGAATGAGGTGGACCATCACGTGATCAGATAGTCCGAGCGCAGCGCGGGGAACAGCGCGATACGTGTCCTTAACTGTAGTGTAACAGTGATCCAGCGTGTTTATTCCTCTGGTGGGGCATTTAATAAACTGTTTGTAGCGGGGGAGATCGTGGCTCAGATTGCTCTGGTTAAAGTCGCCAACCACAATAACCAGAGAGTCTGGAAAAATCCGCTCCGTGTGTTGGATGTGATCCGCGAGCACGCGCTGAGCTTCGCGCATGTCCGCGTTGGGAGGGACGTACACAGGGATGAGGATGAATGAGGCGAACTCCCACGGGGAATAAAATGGCTTGCAGTTAATAAAAAGAAATTCCAGGGCGGGAGAACAGTGTTTGGAAATTACCGTTACATCAGAGCACCAGCTGCTGTTGATGTAGAAGCAGACTCCTCCTCTTGAGGATTTACCGGAGAGCTCTGTGTCACGATCAGCACGAAACAGCTGAAATCCGTCAAGCTGTCCGGTGTATTTTCCCTGAGCCAGGTCTCGGTAAAACAGAGGGCAGCCGAGGAAGAGAGGTCCTTAAAACGCATCAGCAGTCTCAGTTCATCTACCTTGTTAGAGAGAGAATTGGCATTGGACAGAAATATGCCAGGCAAAGACGTGCGCGTGCCTCTCCTGCGGAGCCGGACGAGAGCGCCCGCTCGTCTTCCTCTCTTTCGCCGTTTCACTTTTCGAGCTAAGCAATGAACCAGATCGGCGGCAGGAGCTAAAAAAACTGGGAGTAGGTCCGTGGGAGTGAAAGTCCTGATATTTAGAAGCTAATGCCAGTCAATGCCAGCTGGGTATTCGTAAGAGTTTCAAATTTTTGATTCAACAGATCAGAATGCTTGTTCATTTCCCACCTGCAGCATGCATCTTCTCCCGTATTAGGTTCAGGTTACTTTATTTGTACCCGTAGGTAGATTTGTTTTGCAGTCAGGTGACATCCATATTTACAAACCACAATTACATTCAACATGAACACAAACACAGGCGCACATGAAGCTGACTATAAACATAATAAAAGTACTCAAGCCTCCACCAATCAGGACATAGGACAAGGAGATAAGAGAAAAAACAAGGAGATAAGAGAGAAGGGTCATATTAAAACGTTAAAGACTAGTCAAAAAGGTTAAAAACTCAAAAGTCTAAAACCCAATAAAAGATTTAGAACCCAAATAAAAAACCTACAAAAATAAGAAAATATAAAATCAAATTAATAAATAGGTAACTAAATTATGTGCAATATACACATGTGGACAAAATTGTTGGTTCCCCTCTGTTAATGAAAGAAAAACCCACAATGGTCACAGAAATAACTTGAATCTGACAAAAGTGGTAATGAATAAAAATTCTATGAAAATTAACCAATGAAAATCAGACAAAGCTTTTGAATTGTGGTTCAACTGAATTATTTTAAAAAACAAACTCATGAAACAGGCCTGGACAAAAATGATGGTACCCTTAACTTAATATTTTGTTGCACAACCTTTTGAGGCAATCACTGCAATCAAACGATTTCTGTAACTGTCAATGAGACTTCTGCACCTCTCAGCAGGTATTGTGGCCCACTCCTCATGAGCAAACTGCTCCAGTCGTCTAAGGTTTGAAGGGTGCCTTCTCCAGACGGCATGTTTCAGCTCCTTCCACAGATGTTCAATAGGATTTAGATCAGGGTTCATAGAAAGCCACTTTAGAATAGTCCAATGTTTGGCTCTTAGCCATTCTTGGGTGTTTTTAGCTGTGTGTTTTGGGTCATTATCCTATTGCAAGACCCATGACCTGCGACTGAGACCAAGCTCTCTGGCACTGGGCAACACATTTCTCTCTAGTATACCTTGATAGTCTTGAGATTTCATTGTACCCTGCACAGATTCAAGACACCCTGTGCCAGATGCAGCAAAGCAGCCCCAGAACATAACAGAACCTCCTCCATGTTTCACAGTCGGGACAGTGTTCTTTTCTTGGTATGCTTCATTTTTGCGTCTGTGAACATAGAGCTGATGTGCCTTGCCAAAAAGTTCCAGTTTTGTCTCGTCTGTCCATAGGACATTCTCCCAGAAGCTTTGTGGCTTGTCAACATGCAGTTTCGCAAATTCCAGTCTGGCTTTTTTCACGATTTGTTTTCAACAGTGGTGTCCTCCTTGGTCGTCTCCCATGAAGTCCACTTTGGCTCAAACAACGACAGATGGTGTGATCTGACACTGATGTACCTTGACCTTGGAGTTCACCATGAATGTGTTTAGAGGTTGTTTTGGGCTCTTTTGTTACCATCCGTATTATCTGTCTCCTCCTGCGGCCACATCCAGGGAGGTTGGCTACAGTCCCGTGGATCTTAAATTCCTGAATAATATGTGCAACTGTAGTCACAGGAACATCAAGCTGCTTGGAGATGGTCTTATAGCCTTTACCTTTAACATGCTTGTCTATAATTTTCTTTCTAATCTCCTGAGACAACTCTCTCCTTTGCTTCCTCTGGTCCATGTTTAGTGTGTTACACACCATGTCACCAAACAGCACAATGACTACTTGTCACCCTTTAAATAGGCCGACTGACTGATTACAAGTTTGTAGACACCTGTGATGTTAATTAGAGGACACATCTTGGTTGAACATGTCCCTATGGTAAGATAAGATAAGATAAGCCTTTATTAGTCCCACAGTGGGGAAATTCCAGGATTGCAACAGCACAGGGATAGCAACACTCAGAGCAACAATCAGAAGGCAAGCGAAAAAACAAGAGCAGCGAGTATACAGTGGGGCAAAAAAGTATTTAGTCAGCCACCAATTGTGCAAGTTCTCCCACTTAAAAGATGAGAGAGGTCTCCAATTTTCATCATAGGTATACCTCAACTATGAGAGACAAAATGAGAAAAAAAAATCCAGAAAATCACATTGAAGGATTTTTAATGAATTAATTGGTAAATTCCTCAGTAAAATAAGTATTTGGTCACCTACAAACAAGCAAGATTTCTGGCTCTCACAGACCTGTAACTTCTTCTTTAAGAGGCTCCTCTGTCCTCCACTCGTTACCTGTATTAATGGCACCTGTTTGAACTCGTTATCAGTATAAAAGACACCTGTCCACAACCTCAAACAGTCAGACTCCAAACTCCACTATGGCCAAGACCAAAGAGCTGTCAAAGGACACCAGAAACAAAATTGTAGACCTGCACCAGGCTGGGAAGACTGAATCTGCAATAGGTAAGCAGCTTGGTGTGAAGAAATCAACTGTGGGAGCAATTATTAGAAAATGGAAGACATACAAGACCACTGATAATCTCCCTCGATCTGGGGCTCCATGCAAGATCTCACCCCGTGGGATCAAAATTATCACGAGAACAGTGAGCAAAAATCCCAGAACCACATGGGGGGACCTAGTGAATGACCTGCAGAGAGCTGGGACCAAAGTAGCAAAGGCTACATCAGAAACACACTACACCACCAGGGACTCAAATCCTGCAGTGCCAGACGTGTCCCCCTGCTTAAGCCAGTACATGTCCAGGCCTGTCTGAAGTTTGCTAGAGAGCATTTGGATGATCCAGAAGAGGACTGGGAGAATGTCATATGGTCAGACGAAACCAAAATAGAACTTTTTGGTAAAAACTCAACTTGTTGTGTTTGGAGGAGAAAGAACACCATACCTACTGTGAAGCATGGGTGTGGAAACATCATACTCTGGGGCTGATTTTCTGCAAAGGGACCAGGACGACTGATCCGTGTAAAGGAAAGAATGAATGGGGCCATGTATTGTGAGATTTTGAGTGAAAACCTCCTTCCACCAGCAAGGGCAATGAAGATGAAACATGGCTGGGTCTTTCAGCATGACAATGATCCCAAACACACCGCCCGGGCTATGAAGGAGTGGCTTCGTAAGAAGCATTTCAAGGTCCTGGAGTGGCCTAGCCAGTCTCCAGATCTCAACCCCATAGAAAATCTTTGGAGGGAGTTGAAAGTCTGTGTTGCCCAGCGACAGCCCCAAAACATCACTGCTCTAGAGGAGATCTGCATGGAGGAATGGGCCAAAATACCAGCAACAGTGTGTGAAAACCTTGTGAAAACTTACAGAAAAAGTTTGACCTTTGTCATTGCCAACAAAGGGTATATAACAAAGTATTGAGATGAACTTTTGTTATTGACCAAATATTTATTTTACCGAGGAATTTACCAATTAATTCAATAAAAATTCTTCAATGTGATTTTCTGAATTTTTTTTTTTCTTATTTTGTCTCTCATAGTTGAGGTATACCTATGATGAAAATTGGAGACCTTCTCATCTTTTAAGTGGGAGAACTTGCACAATTGGTGGCTGACGAAATACTTTTTTACTCCACTGTACATATGTACATATATATATATATATATATATATATAGACACACAGTGCAGAGCATTGTAGCTAGATGGGATAGCTATATCAATATATAAACACAGTGCGGAGCATTGTAGCTGGATGGAATAAATATATGAGTATATAAACATACAGTGCGGAGCATTGTAGCTAGATGGAATAAATATGTAGATATATAAACACACAGAGTGCAGAGCATTGTAGTTAGATGGAATAAATATATAAATATATAAACACACACAGTGCGGAGCATTGTAGCTAGATGGAATAAATATGTAAATATATAAACACACAATGCGGAGCATTGTAGATAGATGGAATAAATATGTAAATATATAAACACACACAACGTGAAGCATTGTTGCTAGATGGAATAAATATATAAATATATAAACACACACAGTGTGGAGCATTGTAGGTAGATGGAATGAAACAGCACAACTGTCTACTTAGTTATCCTACATGGTATGATTATGTACCCATACATATTCTCATCCTCCATAGCGACCGGTATTTTCCTAGTTGTATACCGGAGGGGACCATTGTGTAAGTCTATTGCGTCTTTTGCATTCAGTACTATTAGGTTGTCACGTCATTTTGCTATCTCTGCGAGCAGCTCTGCTTAGGTTGTACAGTCTGACAGCCGTAGGTAAGAAGGACCTGCGAAACCTCTCGGTTGTGCACCTAGGATGATGTAGTCTGCTGCTAAATGAGCTCCTCAGTGCATTCAGTATGTCCTGCATAGGGTGGAACTCGGACTCCAGCAGAGATGACAGTTTAGCCACCATCCTTCTCTCTCCCATCTCCTCCACTGGGTCAAGGCGCTGCCCCAGGACAGAGCTAGCTTTCTTGATCAGTTTGTTCAGTCTCTTCCTATCAGCTGCTGTAATGCCACTGCCCCAGCAGACCACTCCAAAAGTGATGGCTGATGCCACCACCGTGTCATAGAATGTCTTCAGCAGCGCCCCTTGTACACCAAAAGACCTGAGTCTCCTGAGTAGGAACAGCCTGCGCTGTCCCTTCTTGTAGAGTGCGTCAGTATTGTGTGACCAGTCTAGTTTATTGTTCAGATGAACACCCAGGTACTTATAGGATGTCACCATCTTGATGTCTGTTCCCTGTATATTTACTGGTGCTGTGAGGGGTTGTCCTTGCCTGCGGCAGTCCACCACCAGCTCCTTAGTTTTCCTCACATTGATCTGGAGGCAGTTCCGATGGCACCAGTCCACAAAGTCCTGGATAAGCCCTCTGTACTCAGCTTCATTTCCATTGGAGATGAGGCCAACAATCGCAGAGTTGTCAGAGAACTTCTGTAGATGGCAGTGTGTTGTGTTGTGTGAGAAGTCCGCAGTATAAAGGGTGAACAGGAAGGGAACCAAAACCGTTCCCTGGGGGGCCCCCGTGCTTCCGATGATCGTGTCGGACACACAGTCCCGGGTTCTCACAAACTGAGGCCGATTCGTGAGGTAGTCCAGGATCCATGATGACAGGTGCTGGTCCACCCTGCGCACAGCAGCTTGTCCTTCAGGATCATTGTTTGGATGGTGTTGAAAACACTGGAGAAGTCAAAGAACATGATCCTCACCGCATTCCCGGGCTTCTCCAGGTGGGACAGATCGTCACTTCCTTGTGGTAACGTATCGTCACTTCCTGTTTTGCTGTCTGCCTGTGTGGTTTGCTCTCCAGATCTCCAGCCACTAGCTAGCCACTAGCTATGGCTACTACCTCTCTTTCCTCTCCTCCTCTGGTGTGCTCTCTCTGTCAGATGTTTAGCTACACCTCTGCCTCTTTTAGTGATAACGGTAAATGTAATAAATGTTGTCTTTTTGAGGCGCTCGAGGCGAGGTTGTCTGATTTGGAATCCCGGCTCCGCTGCATTGAAACATCGTCTGCGCCAGTTAATCTTGACGGACGCCCATTAGCTGCAGCGGAGCTAGCTAGCTTAGGTCCCACTGTCAGCGGTTCCCCGGCTCTCCTCAGCAACGAGGAGACTGGGTGGGTGACAGTGAGAAGGAAGCCTAGTCGCAAAGCCCCGGTTCACCACCAACCTGTTCACGTTTCTAATCGTTTTTCCCCGCTCAGCGACACACCCGCTGAGGAAAAAACTCTGATCATTGGCGACTCTGTAGTCAGAAACGTGAACCTAGAGACTCCAGCGGCCATAGTCCAATGTATTCCTGGGGCCAGAGCAGGCGACATCGAGTCAAATTTGAAAATGCAGGCTAAAAGTAACTGTAAATACTCCACAATTGTTATTCACGCCGGCATTAATGACATCCGTCTCCGGCAGTCGGAAGTCACGAAACTTAATATAGAATCGGTGTGTGAGTTTGCAAAAACGATGTCTGCCACTGTAGTATTCTCTGGGCCCCTCCCCAATCTGACCAGTGATGACATGTTTAGTCGCTCGTCATCCTTGAACCGCTGGCTGTCTGTGTGGTGTCCTAAAAATGACGTGGGCTACATTGACAATTGGAGCTCTTTTTGGGGAAAACCTGGTCTTATGAGACGAATGAATGAATGAATGAATGAATGAATGAATGAATGAATTTGTTTATTTCGGATAGTACATTACAGGTTAAAAGAAACTGTATAATATAACAACAAGGTCAAATTAGACAAAGACTCCTTCTACTATACAATTCCACGTGAGTTATCCGAAATGGGTGATGGCTGAAGCCGCAGCTTATATTGCCCACCCATATTCCATCCAAGAATTCAAAGGAGAAAAAAGAGAAAACAAGACAAGAGCGATTACAATATAAAACAAGGCTAAGACAAAATATGACTGAGAGAAAAAGAAAACTGAGCTAGTCTAAGTTAAGCGGTTACTATTCAAAAACAAATCTAAGACATAGTGTCACAGAGAAAAAAGAAAAACTAAGCTATAACACAACACAGGCTGGAAATGTCAATCCTTATGTGAGTTTACATGTCGTTTTGTAAATATGTTTGGAGTATTTCTTCCTTTAGTTTTTGTTTAAATTGTCCAAGCTTTGTACATGATTTTAATTCAGGTCCAAAATCGTTCCATAATCTGACACCTTGCACTGAAATACAGTGTTGCTTGGTGGTTGTTCTCACTGTAGGCTTTTGAAATATACATGTTCCTCTGAAGTGATATCGTTTCTCCCTTGTTTGGAACAACTTTTGGATATTTGCGGGCAGTGATAGATTCTTCACTTTGAACATTATTATTGCGGTTTTAAAGTCGATCAGATCTTTCAACTTGAGAGTTTTTTGTTTAAGAAAAAGTGAGTTTGTTGGTTCCCTGTAAGCAGCTTTGTTGATTATTCTAATAGCTCTCTTTTGAAGCATAAAGAGTGGATAAATGTTTGTTTTATATGTATTTCCCCATACTTCATTACAATATGTCATGTATGGGAGTATTAATGAATGATACAAGGTGTATAGTGTGGGTTGATTCAGCAAATTTTTCACTCTGTTTAATATTGCAATTGATTTGGATACTTTACCTTTTATATAATTAATATGTGGCTTCCAACACAGTTTGTTATCAATTATTACTCCAAGGAATTTAGTTTCGGATACCCTTTCAATCTCTACACCATTTACACTGAGTTTGGGTACTGGGTAGTTGTGATGGTTGTTAAAGACTATAAATTTTGTCTTGCTTAAATTGAGCGTTAATTTGTTTGAATCAAACCACAGTTTCAGCTTTCCTAATTCCTTTCCGAGTGTATCCAGAAGTTGTTCCAAATTGTTTCCACTGCATAGCAGGTTAGTGTCATCAGCAAACAATATTAAGTCCATTTTTTCTGAAACTTTACATATATCATTTATATACATATTGAATAATAATAGTCCCAAAACTGAACCCTGTGGGACTCCACAGGTGACCTTCAGTAGCTCTGAGTTTTTGTTGTTAACACATACAAACTGATATCTATTCTTTAAGTAACTTCTTAACCAGGACAGTGCTACCCCTCTAATACCACAATTTTGTAGTTTCTTTAATAATAGATTGTGATCTACTGTATCAAATGCTTTTTTTAAGATCCAGGAATACTCCAACTGAATACTCTTTATTTTCAATGGCTGTTGATATTTTTTCTGTAAATTCCATTAAGGCATATGCTGTTGTCCTTTTGTGTCTGAACCCATATTGCTGCTCACACAATAAATCATTCTTCAGTATGAAGTTGTCAATTCTCTCATAGAATATTTTTTCAAGTATCTTGGAAAATTGCGGTAATAGTGAAATTGGTCTGTAGTTGGAGAGTTCCCCTCTGTCGCCTGTCTTGTAAATCGGAATTACTTTAGCTATTTTCATTGCATTGGGAAATATACCTGATTGGAGAGACAGGTTACAGATATACGTCAGTGGTTTCACTATGCATTCAATAACAGTTTTGACTAGTAGCATATCAATACCATCGCAGTCAGTAGATGTTTTACTTTTGAACGATTTAACAATTTCAATGACCTCTCTTTCGTCTGTGTTCTTTATGAAGATGGTGTCTTTTACAGCAGTGTTATTGCATATTGAATCACCTGTTGGCACCGTAGTGGGTATTTCTCGGGCCAGTTTAGGTCCAATGTTAACAAAAAAATTATTAAATTCATCTGCAGGTGAAGCTATATTCACATTCGGAGTCAGCATTCATCCCACTTTGGATGGTGCTTCTCATTTATCTAACAATCTGGCATCTTTTTTATCCAAATTTCCAAAACCGTGACTACTCAGAGTTGGGACCAGGAAGTAGAGTCGTAGTCTTACACGCCTCTCTGCAGCTCCTCTTTATCCGCCACCCCTCAGCTTAGCCCCTGTCTTCCCCATCAGAGAATCGTTGTCTGTTCCCTCCAAAGTAAATAAAAATATAATGTATAAGCGTCCCAAAGTGATAAAGCAAAATATTGGTAAAACTCAAATTAAACATAAAGCCTCTAAATTGAATGATTTGGCCTCTGTTCCTCCTCATAATTTAAAAATTAAATGTGGTTTATTAAATATTAGGTCTCTAACTCCCAAGTCTCTGTTAGTCCATGATCTGTTAATTGATCATCAGATTGATTTAATTTCCCTTACAGAGACTTGGTTAGGGCAAGAGGATTATGTTGGTTTAAATGAATCAACTCCCTCTGGTTATTTAAACTGTCAAAATCCCAGAAGTTCTGGTCGTGGAGGAGGAGTAGCAACAATTTACCATTCCAAATTACTAGTTAATGTAAAGCAAAAAACATGTTATAATTCCTTTGAGGGCCTGGTCCTCAGTGTTGGGCACTTTAGCAATTTCAGGTTAAACCCAATTTTATTTGCCATAGTTTATCGTCCCCCATCAACCTATTCAGAATTTTTATCCGAATTTGCTGATTTCTTAGCTGATTTAGTGCTGAAATCTGATAGAATAATTATAGTAGGGGACTTTAATATACATGTGGATGTAGATAGTGACTGCCTTAATGTGGCTTTTAATTCAATATTAGACTCAATTGGGTTTTCTCAGAAAGTAGGAAATTCTACTCATTACCTCCACCATACATTGGACCTTGTTCTGACATATGGCATAGAAATAGAAAATCTTGTAGTGTCTCCTCATAACCCTGTACTGTCAGACCATTGTCTGTTAACCTTTGATTTTACTATTTCTGACTATTTGGCTCCTAAAGAAAAATATTATCACAGTAGATGCCTCTCAGATGATGCTGTTTCCAAATTTATGCAGATTGTTTCCTCTATGCCATGTGTCAACACAACGGAAATAAGATATAGACAGCTTGCTCCTTCTGTAATTGATAACATGGTGGATAGTGTTTCAGCTTCTCTGCATCAGGCTCTAGACTTGGTGGCCCCCTTAAAAAAGAAAAAGTCTAATCAGAGATTTTTAACTCCTTGGTTGAACACAGAAACTCATAGCTTAAAACAGAAGACTCGTCAATTAGAAAGAAAATGGCGCTCTACTAATTTAGATGAAATCTATTTAGCTTGGAGAAATCATCTTTTAATTTATAAAAAATCTCTTAGAAAAGCTAGAACGAGTTATTACTCTGCATTAATAGAAGAGAACAAGAATAATCCCAGGTTTCTTTTCAGTACTGTAGCCAGGTTGACAAAGAGTCAGGACTCTGTCAATCCTAGCATCCCCTTAGAGCTTACTAGTCAGGACTTTATGAACTTTTTCAATAATAAAATTTCATCCATCAGAGATAAAATCAATCAGATTCTTCCCACAGTTAACTTAAATACTGTAACTACTACAACTCCTTCTATTGATGTCTGTCTTGATGAGTATACTCTAATCGACCTTTGTGAGTTAGACAGAATAGTTTCCTCATCCAAACCTTCAACTTGTCTTTTAGACCCTATTCCTACCAGGTTATTTAAAGAAGTCTTCCCACTTATTGGTAGCTTTATTCTTCATATAATCAATTCTTCATTAACTTTAGGCCATGTACCGCAGGCTTTTAAAACAGCTGTAATTAAACCCTTACTCAAAAAGCCAACGCTAGATCCAGGAGCTTTAGCTAACTATAGACCAATCTCTAATCTCCCTTTCATTTCAAAAATCTTAGAAAGAGTTGTTACTATGCAATTATTTGACCACCTGCAGGGAAATGGTTTACTTGAAGAGTTTCAATCTGGGTTTAGAATCCATCATAGTACTGAAACAGCCTTAGCGAAGGTCACTAACGACCTCCTCATTGCATCTGATAATGGACTAGTTTCTGTACTTGTCCTTTTAGATCTTAGTGCAGCTTTTGATACTATTGATCATAATATTCTACTTGATAGATTAGAACACTATGTTGGACTTAATGGAACTTCGTTGCAGTGGTTTAGATCTTATTTATCTGATAGGTTCCAGTTTGTTCATGTAAATGATGAGTTTTCTCTCAGCTCAAAGCTTAGTCATGGAGTTCCACAGGGATCTGTGCTAGGCCCTACTCTTTTTAGTTTATATATGCTTCCGTTAGGCAACATTATTAGAAAGCACTGTGGAATTTCCCCGTTGTGGGACTAATAAAGGCTTATCTTATCTTATCTTATACATTTTCATTGTTATGCAGATGACACACAATTATACCTGTCAATGAAGCCAGATGATACTAATCAATTAGCCAAGTTAGAAGCCTGTCTTAAGGAAATCAAAGCTTGGATGACTTGTAATTTCCTGCTATTAAATTCAGATAAGACTGAAGTCATTCTTGTTGGTCCAAAAAACCTTAGGAATTCCTTTCCAAATCAAACTTTCAGTTTGGATGCAGTTACTCTTTCTCTTAATAGCTCTGTGAGGAACCTTGGAGTTATTTTTGATCAGGATTTGTCCTTCAATTCACATATTAAATTTGTTTCTAAGACTGCCTTCTATCATTTGCGTAATATTGCCAAGATTAGGAGCATCTTGTCTCAGAGTGATGCTGAGAAGCTGATCCACGCTTTTGTTAGCTCGAGATTAGATTATTGTAATTCTTTATTATCAGGCTGTCCTAAAACATCTTTAAAAAGTCTTCAGCTGATCCAAAATGCTGCAGCAAGAGTTTTAACAGGTACTAGAAAGAGAGATCATATCTCTCCGGTTCTGGCCTCCCTTCATTGGCTTCCCATAGAGTTTAGAATTAAGTTTAAAATCCTTCTTCTTACTTACAAAGCTTTAAACAATCAGGCTCCTTTTTATTTAAAAGATCTGATACTACCGTATCATCCTAAGAGAGCACTACGCTCCCAAAATGCAGGATTACTTGTAATACCTAGAATCTCCAAAAGTACAATGGGAGGCAGAGCCTTCAGTTATCAAGCTCCTCTCCTGTGGAATCAGCTGCCAATCTGGATTCGGGAGTCAGACTCGATCTCTGTTTTTAAGAATAGGGCTAAAACCTACCTTTTTGATATAGCCTACAATTAGGGAGGGATCATGTGTTTCTGAACCCTCCCTTAGTTATGCTGCTAATAGGTTTAGTCAGCCGGGGGACCTCCAGTAATGCACTGGGCCTCACTCCTTTCCTCACTCTCTATGAAATATTTTTTTTTTTTTTTGCTGGTCATTAACATTTGTTTGTTCTCTCCCATAGATTGAGTCCCCATCGTGCTGTTTGCTCTCTACATGTCTGTTCTTTTCTTCTTCTCTATCCCCTCACCCCCCAGCCAGTCGCAGCAGATGACTGCCCCTCCCTGAGCCTGGTTCTGCTGGAGGTTTCTTCCTGTTAAAAGGGAGTTTTTCCTCTCCACCGTCGCCAAGTGCTTGCTCACAGGGGATCGCCTGATTGCTGGGGTCTTTCTGCAACTGTGGGGGTCCCCCCTACAGTTGATAGTGCTATGAGATGACTGTTGTTGTGAAATGGCGCTATATAAATAAAGTTGAATTGAATTGAATTGACAGAGAACGGTGAAGGAGGAAGATGACCGCATCCTCCACCCCAATGCCATGCTAGTAGGCGAACTGGAGTGGATCCATCGCTGGTCCCACCAGGGGGCGGAGGTGAGCAAGGAGCAGTCTCTCCAGGGTCTTCATCATGTGTGACGTCAAGGCCACTGGTCTGTAGCTGTTCAGATCTTTGGGGTGGGAAGTCTTTGGTACAGGTACCACACAAGATGTTTTCCACAGCTGTGGTACCCTCCCCAGCTTCAGGCTCAGATTGAAGATGTACTCCACAATCCCACACAGCTGGTCTGCACAGGACTTGAGGAGCTTTGCGCTGATGCCGTCCGGTCCCGACGCCTTACTTGCCTTGATCTTCCTCAGCTCCGTCCTCACCTGGGTCTTAGTGAGGGTCAGGTTGGGGGGCTGTGTGTTGGGAGTGGGTGTTGGTGGAGTGGGGAGTGGGCAGCAAGACTTGATGTCCTTAGAGGCAGCAGTGGTTGTTGTGCAGTCTTGGGGGGGGGGGGGGGGTTGGTCAAACCTATTGAAAAACAGATTCAGATTGTTCGCCCACCCCCTGCCCCCCGTGGGCTGGGGGGAGGTATTCTGGAGCCCAGAGATGGTTTTAAGGTTTCTCCAGACCCCGCTGATGTCGCTCTGTTGCAGCTTGTCCTCCATCTTCTTCCTGAAGCTGTCCTTGCCTTCTCTGATCTTTCTCCTCAGCTCCGTCTGTACGGATTTCAGCATCTCCCTGTTCCCTGACCTGAAGATCCTCTTCTTCTCTCTCAGAAGTGTTTTTATCTCAGGGTTGATCCAGGGTTTGTTGTTTGAGCAACACCGTATGGTCTTGGTGGGAACGGTGTTGTCCACACAGAAGCTGATGTAGTCCGTGAGTGAGGCCATCGATGTCCTCACCATGTGGATCGCAGAGCTGCTCCCAGGCAGTGGTTTCAAAACAGCCCTTTAGAGCGTCCATTGCCTCCTCAGACCATAACTTCACTGTCACATTATTTTCACATTATTTTCAATCTTTTCTAGGGGTACCATCATTTTTGTCCAGGCCTGTTTCATGAGTTTATTTTTTAAAGTAATTCTTTTGAACCACAATTCAAAAGCATTGTCAGATTTTCATTGGTTAATTTTCATAGAATTTTTATTTATTACCACTTTTGTCAAACTCTTTAACAGCAGCAGGAACAAAGCTGTATTTGTAGCACTGGGTTTACTTTTTGGGACAGCAAACCTCCGTCTGGAGGGAAGAAGCTGAAAGTGGCAGTGCAAAGGGTGGGAGTCATCATTTAAAATGGAGGTAGCAATCCTCTGTACCTGTCTGGTGTACAGGGATGTCAGGCTCAGCTGTGACTCACCAAGCAAGCGACTAGACCATCTAACAACCTGATCCAAGGATTTCCTCTGTTTCAGTTTTTTCTGACCAAACCATGACACTAAAGAAAAGGATAAAACAGATTCAGTAAAAGCCCGATAAAACATTGTC
The DNA here is from genome assembly GCA_020510985.1 of Pholidichthys leucotaenia. Lineage (NCBI taxonomy): Eukaryota > Metazoa > Chordata > Actinopteri > Cichliformes > Pholidichthyidae > Pholidichthys > Pholidichthys leucotaenia. The sequence goes on along the minus strand of CM035839.1, from coordinate 24,136,593 downwards.
ATTATGGTTTGGTCAATTTGGAAGCGTGCAAGTTTCCTTAAACAATGCAAATGTTGCTGACCATTTCTGCACACCCTTTCACAGTTCTCTTCAAAGTTTAAGTTACTATCAATCGTCCTAAGACATATCGTCCTAAGATATTTGTAGGATTGTACACATTCAGTGGTCTGGCCTTTTAGTACAGTGACTTTGTGCCTGGGGTTTTCCTCCTAAAGTCAATAATCATATCTTTAGTTTTTGTTGTATTCAGCTGCAGGTAGGAATCCTCACACCAGTGAACAAAATCATCAACTACTGGGCCGTGGCCACTCTCATCATGGTGGAGGAGACAGACACCTGAATCATCAGCATACTTTATCATGTGTATGTTGTCATGTCTTCTCTGACACATGTTTGTGTACAGGATGAAGAGTAGTGGTGACAATACACACCCCTGAGGAGAGCCAGTAGAAGAACACTTTTGGTCAGACAATGTACCATTGACCCTTACTCTCTGTGTCCTGTTGGTTAAAAAATCCAGAATCCAACCCACCAGATTATTACTCAAATCAAATTGTTGCAGGAGCCTTTCAACTAAAATATGAGGTTGGATTGTATTAAAGGCGGAAGAAAAGCCCACAAATCAAAGCCTGGCGTGTGTCCCATTAAAATCCTGATGTTCAAAAAGCATGTTAAACAGAGTGACAGTGGCATCCTCTGTGAGGCCTATAGGCAAACTGCAAAGGATCCAATGCATGTTCAGTCTGCTTTAGGACCTCAAATCTGACCAGTTTTTCAAAAATTTTCATTAAAATTTAAGTCAAAACAACTGGTCTAAAATCATTTACCGTTTTAGGACAGCTGGATTTTGGAACTGGGACAACCACAGCATCTTTCCAGATCTTAGGCACATGCTGTGTCTGTAAGGACTTATAGGCTGGTATTACAAAAATGGTGGCTGGGTTGGCCATGGGATAGACCAGGGTGGCTACTACCCGTTTCCGGTGTTGACACCGCCCAAGGTATAAAAGAGTGGGCAGAAGAGGCTCTACCTCTTTCGTCGTGGAGCCACCTGGCCAGCAGGAGAGTGCCGTAAGCCTCTGTACATAGTTGTATGTTGTATTTAATAAACCCCAATTAACAGAGGTGAGACTCCCTCTTCCTTCCTAGATTATGGACATAACAAATGGTGACAAGGTAAAAGCGGTAATGGAACGCTCTATTGCTAGCTTTGGGCTGTTCCTCGAGGCTCCAAGTGAGCCGCTCATGCTGTGGCCTAGGTGGTTTGCTGCCTTTACCAACTATCTTGTTGGACTGGGTTTGGGAGATATGGAGAAGCTCCATGCATGAGATGTGTTAGTACATAATTTAGGAATGGAAGGGCAGAGGATTCTTGAGAATTTGAGAGGAGCAGACAGCTTTGACGATATGGTGCAGCTAATGGCGCGCTACTTTAAGGCTCCGGAGAACGTTATTGTAAAACACATTCAATTCTGACAGCACCTCCAGCAGTTGGGAGAGCCTGTGCGAAGATTTGTGGCAGACCTCCGAGAGCTCGCGAGGGAATGCAGATTCAGGACCCTGGAGGACGAGATGATTCGAGACCAGTTGGCAGAGCACATCTGTTGCATGGCGGCCCGGTCCGGGTTGTTAACTCAACCAGGAGAGATGACGTTAGCTGAGGCTGTCAACAGTACGAGGCAGCAGAGACCATGGTGAGGGGCCTAACTGAAGGGGCCCCTCTGGAGACGAATGCGCCTTGCGCTGAGGCACTGTGTCTGGACCCTTGTGATGGCGAGTGCGGAGAGGATGATTTTGCCTCCTTGGTCAGGATAAGGTCTGCTCCTGGTATGCCAAAATGTTATGGATGTGGGTCCAGTGAGCACCGCTATAAGTCCAGAGTGTGCCCCGGCGAAAGGAATGTGTTGTGGCAAATGCTGTCTTTTAAACCATTTTGCCAGGGTGTGCAAAAACTTCGTACGCAGGAGCCATGGGAGAGATCCAGATGCTGTGCAGAAGACTCTGACCGTTGTGCATACCGTCTCCCCAGAGACGACAGGGAGAATTGGATGCAACATCACGTTGGATGGAGTCGAGGTCCCGCTCTTAGTGGACACGGGAGCGGTGATCTCTGTCCTGAATCTTGAAACCATGGACAGACTGTTTCCCTACCGACAGATAAGAAGGCAACGAGTGGAGTATTATGGTTATGGGAGGAACAGGTCTGCTATATTGGGCTATGTGGAGATGGAGGCCCGATATAAAGACAGTGTGGCACCCAGCGTTTGCATTAACATTTCTGCATCCGGTGTTTATATTGTGGGTTGCAACCTATTTTGCAGCCTTGGGTTCTCCATTATGAACGTCTCCGGTGAAGAATAGTCTGGATGCGGACTGTGGGGCCGACCTGTTCCTGCCTTGGAGGATGCTGAGGTGTGGAATTCGGACTGGATGGTCAATGTGAATTTGGGAGTGCACACACCGCGCCACGCGAAGACCTCTTGGGATGGACCCGATTCTGTCACGCAGGCTGCCCTCGATGAGGGTGCCGGACGGCACGATGGGACCCCCGATGAGGCTCATCAGGACGAGGCGCCAATGCCGGGAGAAAACGGGGCTAGACCGCGGAGCATGGTTATCGTAAAGTGCTCCCAATGACAACCTGAGAAAAGAAAACCCAGGAGAGCACGCGTGTTGGAGCAGCTGGAGTTGAGGCCAGTCGCAGGACGGGTGATCTGATGAAAAGGAAGGGGGCTTCCTCGAAGATCAAGGTTGATGCTCAAGTTCGCGGAGATCACAGTCCACGCGAATAGCGGGACATTCAGAGGAAGTTCCAGGTGGAGCCCGGTCGGATGGAGGAAGTTGGGTGCAGGTCTATCCATGTCTGGAGGCACCTGAGGGATCTGCATCTGCCGGAGGTGGAGAGAAGACGGTGCAGCAGGAGCCCTGATGTGCAGAGACGGAGACGCCTTGAAAGGGATCCATCCGGGGACTGAGGTTTTATTTTGCATGTTTATGTTGTTTCTTCAGTCCTGTTTATGTTGGTTTTCCTATTTGGTACCCCGGTAAATTTAAAAAAAAAAAAAGGTGAAAAGTAGAGGAATTTGATAAATGTGAGCTTTTTGTATGGTAAACTTTCTATATGCATTTGTGTTGTTCTGGCCAGTGGAGCTCATCTATGCAAAGTTATGTGCTATTTTAAAAGAAATTTTATTGAAATATTGTTTATGTTCCCGATTTTGGGGGGTAGGACGTGTTTGACCCTGGTAATTTGTATTGAATTTTGGGTTTAATTAGTCTGGCCGTTGGCTTCTATGTGTGAATGTACGTTAGTATTTTTTTAGAGTTTGCCTGGCTTGTGTGACTGGTATTGATTGGATTTTGGGTATTTATTAGAATTTGATTTAATAGAATTGTTTTATTTGTGTTGCCTCTTGTACAGCCGTGGGCAAAATTGTTGGTACCCTTCTGTTAATGAAAGAAAAACCCACAATGGTCACAGAAATAACCTGAATCTGACAAAAGTCGTAATAAATAAAAATTCTATGAAAATTAACCAATGAAAATCAGACGATGCTTTTGAATTGTGGTTCAAAAGAATTACTTTAAAAAACAAACTCATGAAACAGGCCCGGACAAAAATGATGGTACCCCTAGAAAAGATTGAAAATAATGTGACCATAGGGACATGTTCAACCAAGATGTGTTCTCTAATTAACATCACAGGTGTCTACAAACTTGTAATCAGTCAGTCGGCCTATTTAAAGGGTGACAAGTAGTCACTGTGCTGTTTGGTGACATGGTGTGTACCACACTAAACATGGACCAGAGGAAGCAAAGGAAAGAGTTGTCTCAGGAGATTAGAAAGAAAATTATAGACAAGCATGTTAAAGGTAAAGGCTATAAGACCATCTCCAAGCAGCTTGATGTTCCTGTGACTACAGTTGCACATATTATTCAGGAATTTAAGATCCACGGGACTGTAGCCAACCTCCCTGGACGTGGCCGCAGGAGGAGACGGATAATACGAATGGTAACAAAAGAGCCCAGAACAACCTCTAAACACATTCATGGTGAACTCCAAGGTCAAGGTACATCAGTGTCAGATCACACCATCCGTCGTTGTTTGAGCCAAAGTGGACTTCATGGGAGACGACCAAGGAGGACACCACTGTTGAAAACAAATCATAAAAAAGCCAGACTGGAATTTGCGAAACTGCATGTTGACAAGCCACAGAGCTTCTGGGAGAATGTCCTATGGACAGACAAGACAAAACTGGAACTTTTTGGCAAGGCACATCAGCTCTATGTTCACAGACGCAAAAATGAAGCATACCAAGAAAAGAACACTGTCCCTACTGTGAAACATGGAGGAGGTTCTGTTATGTTCTGGGGCTGCTTTGCTGCATCTGGCACAGGGTGTCTTGAATCTGTGCAGGGTACAATGAAATCTCAAGACTATCAAGGTATTCTAGAGAGAAATGTGCTGCCCAGTGTCAGACAGCTTGGTCTCAGTCGCAGGTCATGGGTCTTGCAATAGGATAATGACCCAAAACACACAGCTAAAAACACCCAAGAATGGCTAAGAGCGAAACATTGGACTATTCTAAAGTGGCTTTCTATGAACCCCAATCTAAATCCTATTGAACATCTGTGGAAGGAGCTGAAACATGCCGTCTGGAGAAGGCACCCTTCAAACCTGAAACAACTGGAGCAGTTTGCTCATGAGGAGTGGGATAAAATACCTGCTGAGAGGTGCAGAAGTCTCACTGACAGTTACAGAAATCGTTTGATTGCAGTGATTGCCTCAAAAGGTTGTGCAACAAAATATTAAGTTAAGGGTACCATCATTTTTGTCCAGGCCTTTTCATGAGTTTGTTTTTTTTAAATAATTCTGTTGAACCACAATTCAAAAGCTTTGTCTGATTTTCCTTGGTTAATTTTCATAGAATTTTTATTTATTACCACTTTTGTCAGATTCAAGTTATTTCTGTGACCATTGTGGGTTTTTCTTTCATTAACAAAGGGGTACCAACAATTTTGTCCACGTGTGTACATTTTACTCTGTGTGCCCATTGTGGGGTGGGAGTAGGGGTGGGGGGCCGCCTATAGGAATTGTCTTTTGCTTTATTGTATGTGTTTTGATGTGTTCAGTAGGATTACTTTCATTTAGAAACATGGCCAATTATTATTTTGTTTGTATATTCCCCTGTTCCAAGCGGCAGAATAATCCGCTCAGCAGTGTAGGGGGTGCTGGTGGTCTACCCAGCCCCTCAGCCTTAGTTCTGTGAGTGGATAGGTGTTTTGTTTATTTCTTGTAGATATTTTTGGATTAGTGTGTGTTGGGAGATAAATTTGGGTGGGTTATTTGTGTGCTTGGCATTTTTTTTTTGGGGGGGGGGGGGAGAGAATGTTATTATGTAAATAGGCTGGTATTACAAAGATGCCGGCTGGGTTGGTCAAGGGATAGACCAGGGTGGCTACTACCGGTTTCCAGTGGTGACGCCGCCCAAGGTATAAAAAAGTGGGTGGAAGAGGCTCTGTCTCTTTTGTCGTGGAGCCACCTGGCCAGCAGGAAAGTGCTGTAAGCCTCTGTACATAGTTGTGTGTTGTATTTAATAAACCCCCGTTATTCGAGGTGAGAGTCCCTCTTCCTTCCTACATTATGGACATAACACAATCCTCAAAATGTCACTTTTTCTTTAGCCACTTTACATTAGACTGTGAATTTTACAAATAAATGTTTCCTCCCCAGAGCTCAGTGAGACCTAACTACTCCATGCTCCTCCAGCCATCACACCCTCAAGCCGAGCTAAGGGTTGAGCGGGGCCAAGATTGGTGCATTAGAGAACAAGCCCTTCAATTTGTGAAAGGCCTGCTCGGCTGCCTTGGACCACTTAAAGGGCACCTTTACCGAGGTCAGGTGGGTCACAGGCTGTGATATCTCACTACAGTTTCTAATGAAACGACGATAAAAATTCGCAAACCCCAAGAAGCATTTAAGCTCCTTGTGGGAGTGGGGTTTAGGCAAATTTAGCATAGCCTCCACCTTGGCCGGATCGGCCCTCAGCTCCCCCTCAGCCACAATAAAACCCAGAAAAGAAGTGGAGTGAGTAGAAAACTCGCACTTCTCGGCCTTAACGTAGAGCTGGTTTTCCAGGAGCCGTTGCAAAACAGCCCTGACGTGGACTGTGTGTTCATCTGGCATGCGTGAAAAAAATCAAAATGTTGTTGAGATATACGAAAACAAATTGGCTGACCATGTCGTGGAGGACGTCATTAATCATATGTTGGAAGACAGCAGGGGCATTAGTGAGCCCAAATGGCATCACCAGGTATTCAAACTGCCCTAGAATTGTTTTAAAAGCCGTCTTTCACTCGTCCCCTTCACGAATGCAAACCAGATGATAAGCGTTCCGCAAGTCCAATTTAGTGAATATCCGCGTGCGCTGAAGGACCTCAAATGCGGAATTTATAAGAGGCAGAGGGTATTTATTTATCCTTAACTGGTATGGCATTAAGTTCACAATAATCGATACATGGGTGTAGGGAGCCATCCTTTTTCCCGACAAAAAAGAACCCTGGCCCAAGAGGGGTCGATGAAGGCTGAATAAGGCTGGCATTCAAAGAATCTTTGATATAGCTCTCCTCTCAACCCCCGGCAACTGAATGAGGGCCGGAATGGAGAAGTTACCAGGAGGATTGTTGGATTTCCCGCCCGTCAGATCCCCCACCACTACTGATGGGCCACGTCTTTTTGGCTTCAGCTGGCAACTCTGCAGAGTGTGCTTGAGAGAGCCACAATACATGCAGGTGCCGATTCTCCTTCACCTCTGGCGTTCCTCCAAAGTCAAATGGACCTGGCCGAACTCCATTGGCTCAGAAGAAGAATGGGCTTCAGCTGTGTCATAAACTGAAGGGGATGCACGTGCACCGGGCAGGTGAGAGGAGGCTTTACGCTCCCTCGTGCGCTCGCGGTAATGGTTGTCAAGACTGACAGCTTGATCAATTAAACCATCCAAGGACGAGGGAGCCACATGAACCGCTAGGTCATTCCGGAGGTGTTCATTTAAACTCTGGAGGAAGACCCTTTGTAACGAAACACCATTCCATCCTGAGTCCGCCGCGACGACCCGAAACTCTACAGAGTAGTCAGCAGCTGACTGGCTACCCTGACGGAGTGACAATAAGCGGCTCATGGGCGGCGCGGTGGAGGAGTGGTTAGCACTACGGCAGCACAGCAACTCACCCTTGGCCGGGGAATCCTGGGTTCGATCCCAGCCCCCGGCCAACAGTGATCTGTGTGGAGTTTGCATGTTCTCCCCGTGTCTGCGTGGGTTTAATTCAATTCAATTCAATTCAATTCAACTTTATTTATATAGCGCCATTTCACAACAACAGTCATCTCATAGCACTATCAACTGTAGGGGGGACCCCCACAGTTGCAGAAAGACCCCAGCAATCAGGCGATCCCCTGTGAGCAAGCACTTGGCGACGGTGGAGAGGAAAAACTCCCTTTTAACAGGAAGAAACCTCCAGCAGAACCAGGCTCAGGGAGGGGCAGTCATCTGCTGCGACTGGCTGGGGGGTGAGGGGATAGAGAAGAAGAAAAGAACAGACATGTAGAGAGCAAACAGCACGATGGGGACTCAATCTATGGGAGAGAACAAACAAATGTTAATGACCAGCAAAAAAAAAAAAAAAAAATATTTCATAGAGAGTGAGGAAAGGAGTGAGGCCCAGTGCATTACTGGAGGTCGCCCGGCTGACTAAACCTATTAGCAGCATAACTAAGGGAGGGTTCAGAAACACATGATCCCTCCCTAATTGTAGGCTATATCAAAAAGGTAGGTTTTAGCCCTATTCTTAAAAACAGAGATCGAGTCTGACTCCCGAATCCAGATTGGCAGCTGATTCCACAGGAGAGGAGCTTGATAACTGAAGGCTCTGCCTCCCATTGTACTTTTGGAGATTCTAGGTATTACAAGTAATCCTGCATTTTGGGAGCGTAGTGCTCTGTTAGGATGATACGGTAGTATCAGATCTTTTAAATAAAAAGGAGCCTGATTGTTTAGAGCTTTGTAAGTAAGAAGAAGGATTTTAAACTTAATTCTAAACTCTATGGGAAGCCAATGAAGGGAGGCCAGAACCGGAGAGATATGATCTCTCTTTCTAGTACCTGTTAAAACTCTTGCTGCAGCATTTTGGATCAGCTGAAGACTTTTTAAAGATGTTTTAGGACAGCCTGATAATAAAGAATTACAATAATCTAATCTCGAGCTAACAAAAGCGTGGATCAGCTTCTCAGCATCACTCTGAGACAAGATGCTCCTAATCTTGGCAATATTACGCAAATGATAGAAGGCAGTCTTAGAAACAAATTTAATATGTGAATTGAAGGACAAATCCTGATCAAAAATAACTCCAAGGTTCCTCACAGAGCTATTAAGAGAAAGAGTAACTGCATCCAAACTGAAAGTTTGATTTGGAAAGGAATTTCTAAGGTTTTTTGGACCAACAAGAATGACTTCAGTCTTATCTGAATTTAATAGCAGGAAATTACAAGTCATCCAAGCTTTGATTTCCTTAAGACAGGCTTCTAACTTGGCTAATTGATTAGTATCATCTGGCTTCATTGACAGGTATAATTGTGTGTGTTTACTCCGGGATTTCTCCTGTTCCCTCCCACATGCCAAAAACATGCAAGTTAGGTTAATTGGCATCAAACTGGGGATTCTAAATTGTCCTTAGGTATGAATGTGAGAGTGAATGGTTGTCTGTCTCTCTGTGTTAGCCCTGCGATGGACTGGCGATCTGTCCAGGGTGTACCCTGCCTCTCGCCCAAAGATGCTGGGATAGGCTCCAGCTCCCCTGCGACCCGAAAAGGATTAAGCGGAAGAAGATGAATGAATGAATGATATTTCCCTGGCTTTCTGAATGGTCAAACGCACCGGTGAATTTGGCAACAAATCTCTCAAAAGTATAGGTGGGACCCTCCGAACCGTCGAGAATAGCTTGGGCCCAGCTGAGGGCCCTTTCTCACGGTAGGAGGGTCAAAAAATGAATTTTAGAAGTATCATCTGGATACTCTCCCCCGACCTGGCCCAAATATAGCTAAGCCTGGCACAAAAATCCCCTACATTTCCCCACCTCCCCTGCTTATGGGGCAGGTGAGGGAACGGAGGTTGTTCGGTGCACGGTGGAAGAAATTGGGGCAACAGGAGGAAGGGGGAGGAGCCGGCTGAGACATGTGGCCCAAATGTTTGGCAACCGTGCCCAGCTGCTGCGTATTAGTTTGTAGTTGCTGGGTAAGCATGGCCACCTGTCTCTTTGTGGCATCCAAACAATCTACAGTGGAGTGTTCCGCTGAAGCCACTCCCGCTGAGCAGGCACTGTGGCTGGCTCGTTCTGTCATGATTGAAATTAATCGACAGCTCACGTGCAGGGAATAGCACTAGAGGAACACACAGTGACACAGAGAGCAAATTTGAATTAATTTTATTAATGCAAAAGAACACCTCCGTGAGGGAAAAACGCCACTCGCCAGGTGAAAACATTGCCTGAAAAAGAAACAAGAGCAGAGTATTAGGAGGGAGACAAAATAGTGGGACAATGAGACTACACTCACATGGGAGAGAAAAGAGAACCCAGCAGAAGAACCCAGCACTTACGGCAAACCTGAGGCAAAGCAGGATGGCAGGAGTAGAGCTGGGTGAGGAGTCTGACCAGGTGAAGATGATCACTGATGGTCACTGATGTGATGGTTGAGATGAGGAAGGTGAACACGCAACTACCCCGAGAGACACACCACAGAGGAGGTAGCAACCTGTAAGAGGTAAGCAGAATATTACAAGGTTTTTCTAGTTAAGAGAAGAAACAAAACTTAGTGTTGCAGCAGGTAGTTTACCCAACGAACCAGTGCCCAAGCATTGAAGAGAAGATCTACTTAAGCTCTGGCGAGTCAAAGGAGCAGGTGCGTCCCATCACGCAGGTGGAGATGATTGAGTAGGTGAAAGTTGAGCCGAGTGGGCGGGGGAAGAGCGTGCTCACCAGAACATGACAGTGATGCCCTTTGGCCTCACCAACACCCCCGCCGTCTTCCAGCGATTGATTAATGGCATAATATGCGATATGGTTAATCAATTCGTTTTTGTCTACCTTGATGATATTTTCATATTTTTCGCGCATGCAAGAGGAGCACTCCGTTCATGTCAGGGCCATATTACAACGGCTTCTGGAAAGTCAGCTCTTTGTGATGGCAGAAAAGTGTGAGTTTTCCACCAGCTCCGCTTCTTTCCTGGGCTTTATTATTGCTGAGGAAGAGGTGAGGGCCGATCCTGTCATGGGCAGTGAGAACGCGCCCCACCCCTCCTGCCGCACCTTCACCAATTCATCACTGCACCTGAGGCAGAGGACACACCCGCGCCCGCTCATCAGCCAGCGTATTTAAGGAGGCCTCCTCCGCAGTCAACGCTGGCTTATCTGGGTATACTGCCCTAAATTCAGGCAAGCAGGTCGTTTTTGCTAAGCTTTAGACATGTCGTCTAAACTGTATTCTCTTCTATTGTTTCAGGTTGCTGCAATCATGCGGGTGTGTCACGGGACTGTGTGCGCCCTCCTGCCACCTCATCACTTTCCCAGCAACAGATCTTCACCCGGTCAGGCACTTCAGGCTCATTCCCCCTTCCCCACTGGTTTGTCTGTTCCCCGCTGGAGTCCTGCCGGTCCTCTCTCGGAGTCCCGAGTAAGTGGCAGTTAGGCTCGCCCATTTTCCCTTCTCTGCTTCTCCGCTGACAGCTCTCGCTTTTCTCTCCGCAGGTGGATTGAATCTTCTGGCGAGTGGCTGTTTCTCTAACGAAGTGCTGTTTTCTACATTTAATAAATTATTGAACGTTCCCCCCTTGTGTGGTTCCGTCTTGTGCTAGCATTGCGCACGTGAGCTGTCAGCTAATCATGACAGATCCAGCCAAGGTGAATGCTGTGGTGGATTGGCCTACACCTCAGTCCCATAAGGAGCGTCAACGCTTCCTAGGATTTGTTAACTTTTACCGTTGCTTCATGAGAAACTACAGTGGGGAAGCAAAGCCTCTCACACAGCTGATCTCGGTCAAGGTGCCTTTCACCTGGTCTGAAGCGGCTGAATGGGCCTTCCTTAAGCTGAAGAGCTTGTTTTCAAACGCTCCCATCTTGGCCCAGGTCAACCCTCAGCTCCAATTCATTGTAGAGGTGGACGTTTCTGATTCGGGGGTGGGCGCTGTCCACTCGCAGCGCTCAACCTCCAATCAGAAGCTCCATCCATGCACACATTTCTCTCGGCGGCTCACACCAACCGAGAGGAACTACGACGTAGGTGACCAAGA